>JANRGW010047871.1:6852-46794 GCA_024733675.1 Psilopsiagon aymara
CAAAAAAAAAAAAAAAAAAACCAAACCAACAAACCCAACTTCTAAATATATGTAATTATATGCATGCACACCAGTAGAGCTTTAAGTTTGTTTTAAATACCCAAATGAATACTTAGAGGGACTCTGTGTGTGTTCATGCTGTCTTTCAACAGGAAGGTGCATTGTGACATCATAACTCTGCAGCTTTCAAGTAAGTTAGTAGATGTTTCTTGCATCTTTTTACAATGTTCAAGCAATTCACTGACTTCTCAGGATTATGATTATAATTTAGCAGAGCTGTAGGTTATCACATCTCTTTGACTGAGTATATATGTCTCGTATGTCAAAGGTGAGTTTCTGAGTCTTGTACTTTTTTTAGTCTGATTTCCCAAGGAAACACAAGCATAGTCCTCAGGTACGTGTGTCCACAGAATTCTTTCAAACCCGTTAGTCCATTTCGATCAAATTTCACAGAGGTAGATAGTTGCCTCAGACATGCAAAGCTGATCAAGGTGAGCGGTTGCTTAGGGGAGAGACACTTAATAATTCTCTCACTGAAGAAGGATGGAGAGCACTCAGTGCTTCTCTAGGCTGCTCAGCTCAACATCCTGCATGCAGGACTGCCTGGGCACCGACAGAACACATGTAACCCTGGCTAGTGGGTAGCAGAATTAATCATGTTAGGGTTGGATGTGGAAAATATCTGGGGATAGCAAAGGGGAAGGCGTAGGAGATGTAAAGTGCTTCCTGAAGGGAGTTAGAAGAGGTCTGGGAAGCATAGGAGAGCAGGAAGAAAGGTCAGTGCTCAGTTTTCTCAGTTTTGCTCCTTATCAAATAACATTCCTTCCCCATCTTCTCACTATCCTACCACTCCGCAAGAACTTTCCTACTGCTGCTTGAGCAGCTGCCCATCTAAGATCTGTGATTTATCTCTTGTTGTGACAGAACCCAACCATTTATCCTCACCTGATTTTCTGAGGAAAGGATACCTATTCTTTCATGCTCGCTGTGTAAACCCACTTTTGTTTACCTTCATCTCCTTTGTAACTGTTATACTTCATGGCTGACTTCAGTGAAAGGGTGGAGGAAGAAAAAAAACCCTCAAAGATTTTAGTTTCTTATGTCTTTCATGAAATTTAGCTGCAGAGGAGAGGAAAGATGTCTTTGAGATGTCCTGAGCAAGGAAAGAGACTAGGTTTGTCATCTAGTCCCTCAGACAGGGGAGAATCTGTATGCTATTGAACGAGACTGTAGGAACCTCTCCTATGAATACAGGGTGATAGAGTTGAGGCTGTTCAGCCTGCAGAAGAGAAAGCTTTCAGCACCAAAAGTGTTCCTACAGGAAAGATAGGTAGGGACTATTTATGGGGGAGTGTAGTAATAAGACGAGCAATAATGGTTTTAAACTGAGAGTAGATTCAAATTAGATTATGAATAAATTCTTCACTATGATGGTGAAAGATTGCCCAGGGAAGCTATGGATTCCTGGAATTGCTCAAGACCAGGTTGGATGGGGCTTTGAGCAACCTGGTGTAGTGAAAGGTGTCCTTGGCATAGCAGGGGCATTTGAACTAGGTGATCCTTAAGGTCCCTTCTAACACAAACCAGTCTATGATTCTATAATCTATATCACTTTCTGCTGCAGAGGTTCCCACCAGAACTGAGGAAACTTCTGTGGACCCAGTGCACAGAGGACATAGTGTTTCTTCAGTTAAAAATCAATGCTGAGGAGATAGTTTATTATGGAGAAGAACACACATCTTGTTCTCATGGCACTTTTCTTTCTCAGAGCACTTTTCTTTCTTTCTTGTTTTGTTTCCCTTGATTTGAAATGAATCATTCAATCTGTGTCACTCGTCCACATTAGATTGTATCAGTTTGATTTTGTTTGATGCAGCAGAGAGGGAAAGGAGCGATGGGATGTGACATGCACTTTATCTTGAGCATTATTTGTCTCTACAAGAGTGCGGTGAGATGAAACCTCAGAAAGGCCAGTGCGAAAGATAGTAGATACTTTGTAAGTGCTTATGCAAGTGTTTTGGAAGATTGCATTTGGGAAAAAGCTTTTCAGGCTTCACACACATTTTCTGTTTGAGAGATGAGCTAGTCAGAGCACACTGACAGATGAGTGGGGACGATTCAAATTTACAAGTTAGAGGCTTGGTGGCTGACTGGTATAACACATAATACATGTGGGTGCACAATATGTGAGAGCAGGCTCCCCAAATTTGCAGTACTTTGGCTAGGAATGAGAATATAATTTCAGCTTTATTTACTGGGAAGACCTCTTGTAAGGGATTTTAGTTCAGTGTTACTTATTTTATTGAATGAGACAGAAAATATGTTTTACAATAAGTGAGTAGTGGGGGTTTATGTGTGGGGAGAGAGGAGGGAGGGGACTGCCCATTCCTTGGAATATGTCAAAATCCCAGGTAGACCACAGCATTCAAGGTCACCATTATATAATGACTGAGAAGTCATCTTGGAGAAACTGGAGCACAAAGTTAAATGGGCACACATGTACAAAAGCATAAAACCTGACATTCTGTATTTAACCAGAAATCTGCAGCAGACCTAAGCATGGCAGGAATAGGGGAATCCATAGAAGTAGCATAAATAGATCTGAACATTAAGATTGCTTTAAAAGTTGCTTGTATTGATATATACAGTCTTCTACACCATTTACAATATTTTCTCTGAGCAGTAATTTTTTCTAGAGAACTATGAGAGCTTCCTTCTGACACTGACTCACAATAACCAGATCCTGTTAGAAGGTGTTACCTATTCACTTGAGGTTTGATGCTAAATAATTTCTAAAAACCTGCTGAATTTTAGGGAGGTTGGACGATGTTTTAATAAAGAGATAAAATGGTTAAATAGACAGTTATGTTGTTATCCCTGTTTTGCATTATACCTACACTTTGTCACTTCAGGTTTTAAAATTTCCTGGGAAATTTTCTCAGCACTGTAGTATTTTCTTTGGCATGTCTCCACTTTGTAAAGGAGATCTATTTAATCAAAGAGTGAAAAAAAAATATACTGTATGAGAGAGCTGACAGGATCTGACCAGAGAACTTTAAATAACAAACACTTGAAGAAGTACTTGCAACAGTCAGGCTCACATGTCTGGAAAAAGCTCTTCATCAGCCAAATAATAACAGCCACGATCAGTTCACAGATAATTCTGCAGCAGAAAAAGGGTCAAATCCAACAAATGAATTGTTCCTGAAGGCAGTTTTGATGAACTATAATTATATGAACGAAATACCATCGTCTCCTGATTGCTTGATAGCCACATAAATGGAACAGAAAAGAGAATAAGTTCTCTCAGTCAGTAAGAAATGTTGTATTGATTCTAAGCTGTTGCTAGGTAAATAATTAAACGATGATTTCTGTGTTGATTTTGTTTGTCTGCTGTGTGTAAAAGCTACTTAGATGCATCAGTGAAAAATTAATTAATATATTTCTACCACTGCACAAATAATGGAAATCCATAAAGATGAAATTACTGTAGTGGTCTGAAACCACTCATTAAGGATCCATCTCAGCTTCAGAAAATCTCTCTGAAGTCTAATGGTCCTGACAGATCAGCCATCTTTTTTCTGGGGTTTTGTGGGCTTTTTTTTTTTTTGAGTCTTCATTGCAGTTCCTGCAATAAATGGATATCAATGAATGGAAGATGCATCTTAATCAACCAGGGTTTTTTTCCTTTTTTTCTGCTGATTTTCACCAGGGTTATATACTTACCTGATCTGTTCTTTGTGCTCCCCCACCTCAACAGAGCTCTTGCATGTGTAGATCAAAAGCATTTGCTGGCAGCATACACTGCATCAAGCGAAGGGCAATGCTAAACAAGCTGAGGACAGCACACAATGGTTATCAATGAGATCTGCTATACTCTTTTTTTTTTTCCACAACAAAACTTAGCTGCAATATGGCATGTACCTACTGACTGAAAGAAAAAGACAAATGGCAGGGAAGGTCTGAATAATGAAGCCTCTGAGTAATTAGCGTGTTAATACCTGAGGCATATTTGTACGCACCACATCCATGCTAATTGTCCATTTACTGGGCTAATTTAACATCAGTTATTTCTGGGTTCATTCCATCATCAGAATATTTCTCTTGTTACTAAGCTACTGTGATTTCAGCCTCAACTGTGTTTTGACTGACTTACATTGTAACCCTTCAGTATCCACAGGGGAGCACAGTTTGCTCTGAGCTTTTCAGCTTAAATGCCTTAAATACAAAAGCTGTGGAATTTGCATTTCAGACCCCAAGTGCCCCTTTCAGACCTGCATCTTTCAAAGATGCCTGATATAAAAACATCTGATCACCACATGGTCACCCAGTGCAGCTTTGACTGTTCTGTTTTCTGCAGATTTCATACTGTTCAATTTTGCCCAAAGTTCAATCATTCATAAAGGTCTCCCAGTCATTAAAGTGATTCATTTCTTCCATACATCTGAATGGTTCTGGCAAATAAAAATTAGAAAACATGAAGTATGTTTTACAGGGAGGAATAGCACCTCATTTGCAAGGAGGCTAACTAATTGAGCTGGTATTTCTTTTCTATTTTTAATGTGTATGTTTCTGTGATATATATAGATATTTGTGTTTTTCTTAATTATCTACCAATAGGACTACAAAAAATAATTATCATTTTTATTGAAAAGGTTTTGTAGGCTATTGAGTTTCGGGTTTACTTCTCTGGGAAGATAAATGGCATTCTCCACATTTATGGAAGGAAATAAGAGATTTGTAATGATTTTGATACCAAAACCTGAGCCATCCTGAAAACCTGAAAACAAGAAGAGGCTGCTGAATTTCTTGGTAGATGTCTCAGGGGAAAATGAACAGTGTACAGGCTGGGTGGACTCACTGGATGTCATAACTGCTTTGGGTATTTCAGTGCATAAATAAACATACAGTGCTTTAATGTAGTGTAAACATGATAGGTTATCTTATTGTTAGTTTCCAGTCTTGGATTCATGCCTGATTGTAGCACTTTTTGCTGTAATCAGTGATCAGTGAGAACTGCCACAAATGCTTAATATTGATTACATACTAAGAATCAGGACATGTATTTCTTACTTCTATGCTTAAAAATGGAGATGAAAAGGTCAGAATGGATTTAAAAAAATATGATTTAGATAGTTTATTTGTATGTCAAGCCATGTACATGCTCCCACAAGCACAGAAATTAGACTTACCCTGTTCTGATGCCGCCTGTTCCTGGAGACATCAGGGATTCAGGGTGTTCTCATTTCTGCTGAAAGAAATTTACGTACTCTTAAGCGCTCACTAAGGAGGGACCCTGAGCTGCAGCCTGGAGAGCATGCGGAAACAAAGTGCCTTGTTCAATCTAAGGTAACTTTTCTACCCTTGAGAACAGCGGACAGTGGAGCTTGTTGTAGCTCCCCTGAGACATTGATAAGACATGGATTCTGTCACTGCTTTCCACAAGTCATGTTTCCACAAAACTTGCCAAACCTGCAGGAATTCAAAAGCTACTTACTCCTGCAGTTTCCATATGTAACCAGATTAGTCATTCTGTAGAGGTTTAGGGAGCACACCTATCCGATAGGGACTTAAAACACAGGTGAAGCTAGAACTACAGCTTAGAACACTCACAGGAGACCCCAGGCTACTGTGAATGTCTCACTGTATTATAATAAATAGAGCAATTTTAACAGGAAAAAGCATGGAATGCCCATGCAAATCTGTCCTTTATTTGGCAGTGGTGCACTCTCTTGGTGACTGTAAGTCACTGGTTGTCACCTGCACTTTCCAAAGGCAAAGGTGTGTAACCTGTCCCAGGTACATACAAGAGGAATGTTCTTAACTCCTCAGCAGAGTGGTACAATAATGAAATGTCACTGTTACATTGCCCAGCTGTGTTTCATAAAAAATAAGTGAGTTTTGTGTCTAACTCCAGCTTCAAGAGACGAATCCTGAAGATAAGAAGATAGGCTTTGTCCTGTGTATCTATGCTTATCTATGACTTTCCAGTGGTGGCTTCTCATTCAGCAACCCACAAAGTATATTACCTTGATGAAAAGTGTAATGAATCTATCAGAAATTAGGAGGCTGGACAGCCCCAGCAGAGAGCAAAGTACTTTGCTTCTAGTCATAGAATCATAGGTTGGGGTTTGAAAGGGCCTAAAGATCATCAAGATTCAACCCCCCTGCATAGTCATCTTATTCTGTTTAATGGACTGTGGGCAGTAGACTTAATTTTCTTAGCTTTATGGAAAACAGTGGTCATTACTTTCAAAAAGAACTAAAACCTGAATAATTCCCTTGTGTCATTTTCTCAAGTGTTTGAAATAGAAGAATAAGGAGTAGGGTATGGAAGCAATTAATGCCACAGACAGACATTTTTGGACTATTGTTTTATCCGCTCTTTTATATCCCTGACCCAAGTTTTCCTTGTTTTATTAATCACAGCTTCATTTGAGAAAAACTGATGTTCAGCTGTAAAGCTGAAAACTGAATATAGAACAAGCTTCAAACAAACAGACTGGAAGGGACCAGTTGGTGAATACACCACAAAAAGAGCCTGAAAAGTAGAAACCAAAAAAAGTTACAACCTTTTCCTGTGTTAACATTATCATCAATGCAGCACAAAAATGATAAATGTGAAGCAATTACTGTAGCAGCAAAAAGGCACAGAGATGTATTAGAGAGCATAGGATCTGTCTCTACATCTGCATATAGCTATCAGAAGTGTCTTGAAATTTGCTGAGAGCATGTGGAGGACTTGATCAAGACCAGAGCATGCATTTGACACAACAAGGGGCTTCATACAGATGTACTAAATTTACAAAGGCAACTGAAGGACATTTCAGACAGCCTTGACAGATTACAGGCTGCTGCTGTTACTGTCACAGTCCCCGTGTAAATCTGCTTTAACAACAAAGAAATGACACTGCACAAGGACAAAACTGAAAAACAATTTAGAGGTGGTGTAGAACTTATCCTATTACAAATACCAAGGAAGATAAATACAAAGGTCCTTAAATACAGGGGCCACATACTAAATCTAAATCTGGGGAAAAACCTAAATGCAACAAAAAGTCATATTTTGCATTATGCTTTTTATGTATGGAAATGATGGATACATGGGAACATATGACAGTTAAGATTTTCCCCCTCTTCTTAAAGGATTTATTTGTCAGTTTAGGATCACTTGAGTGATTTCAGCTATTTTGACTGAAATTTCATAGTGCGTGAGAAGATGAAAGATAAAATAACCTGGTAAAAGTATAACCAATATCAAAGAAGTGGCAGTGACAGAAATGTAAGGCTAAATTGGGCAGGGACTTAAATATCCTCTTCTTGGCATTGACTTGGTTTGAAGTATAAAAGCACATTCGGAAGAGATTACAACTTTAGTTACTGGAGGATTTTATCTGTCAGATTGCATGAAGGCATGCATGGAAGTGTCTGAAGACCTTAGACTTTGTAAGACCTTTAAAAGCAAAAAAAACAGTCATTCTCCTCAGCTAGTGAGCTGCATCTGCTCACTTTAATTTGTCACAGTAGCACTTCTGAGAAGCAGCATTGTGTGTACTGAAAACAGTTGTTTTCCTTCTAGGCGATATCCACCATTCCCAAAGCCTGTGACTGAACCCTTCTGTCTTCAAATATCTCTTTTCCCTGGGAATCACAGTGCCTTTCCTGAGTGCTCATCTTTCTAAGGCATGGCTTCTTGAACAGTGCTTGGTACCCACAGCCAGCCACAGCCTGGCACTGTCAAGAGGTCAGGGAAATATTTCCATATTCCCACCAAAAAAGCTTGATTGCAAATCATCAGCATGCAATGGTGCTGACCAAAAGACTGGAGAAGCAGTGCTACTGAAGAACCTCACATGTTCCCTGGGTGGAAAAGGAGATGGGTGGTGCTGTTAGAAATAATACTGGAGAAGCCGGAGATGCAAACTTATCTGTATGAGTCCCTGGAAGGACTTGAGGCACCAGCAGAGGAAAGAATGTTGGTGTCAGGAAAGAAGCTGATGGCTAAACTGTGGCTGAGGTTTAGTTTCAGACTGATGGATGTAAGAAACTTTTGAAAACATTTTCTAATATCTCTGACAGTGGCGACAGTGCAAATGCCAGTGGCTCCTCACAGGGTTAGTTTCGCAGGAGATTTTTCGGTTTCACTACTACTGCACATGGATTATCACATGCTTTTAAAGAGTAATTGATCCTGTTCCCTGCTGGGCCAGGCATTTAGAGGACATGAGCATAACTTCACTGCCTTCAGGAGGGGCAGTAGCTTTTGTGGAACTAATCATCTTTATAACAGCTAAAAACAACCAGTAATGTATAAACACACTGTATCTGCAGCCTGAGAAACTTGTAGGTATTTGTTTTCCCCTCTTTCCTTCACCGCTGCTTCTTCAGTGTGTTTTAGGAAACAATTGTACTCAGGCACGTATTATATGCATGCAGAATAAGTAAAGGGTTTCCCATTTACTTATTTATTTTCAGATATTTATTTTGCATTCAGTATTGGAAAACTATTTTGAAGTTAATCTATAAGCCCTGGTAAGACTTATATTCTTCACAGACCATTTACACAACAAAAGGCCCTAGTCGGTACAATCTCTATGCTCTGCCCCAGGAATTTCTTATAGTTATGGCATTTTACAGTTTCAGTACAGCTAAAACAGTCAAGATTAGATGAAAGTTGTTAAAAAATATTAACTCTATTCCAGACACAGTAGCAATAAAAATGTGTGAGCATATACTTTGTAGACACCATTGTCTGCTGCTTCTGTAATATGAAAAGCATACCAAACATCTCAAAGTCTTCTTAGAGGCATTTCATTAGAATAATTTTGCTTCATGCTGTTACTCTGCGTGGCTCACTAGTATACAGTACAACAGACCAATTGGATCTTAGTGCAATGCTTGGAAAGCAGTTTCTGGAAGTTTTTGATTTTCAAAAAACCATTTTTGTGTGAGGGAAAATGTAAATGTTCTAAATAGAGGCTATGAACCTATCTTGCCAGTTTACCACTTCATAATACTATGCAGATTTTTGGCTTCCCATGGATGTGCATGACTAATGCTAACATCTTTCAGGCTTGCATGAATATTGTTACTGTGACAAAATATTATTGGAGTTCAAAATTCAAGATATCACCCTACTGACTGATGAGATCCAGGAAAATAGCAATGTTGGGCTGCAGTGATACTGCAAATGACAAAAAAAAGAAAAAAGAATCAAACAGACCTTACTTTAGTTCCACTGAGGTAAGTCAAGAAAATGCTTTTAATGCACAGATTAAAACAAGCAAATGACATTGAAATGGATCTTTGTTACTTAATGCCGTTTTGCTGAAAATTGACATCAATTCACCATCACTTTTATTCCCTCACTTTTATCATAGAAAGTACTTTGCAAGTTCAGGAGAGAAATTTAAATTTCCTTGCACATGGTCTCTGTCTTGTAGGTGCTCAGCAACTCCATATCTTATAAAACAGAGCACCTGACTATGAACCCCTCTTGGACTATTTCCATGTTGTTTTCATCAGACTCTGCTTATCCAGAAAGAGATTGTGCAAAGAGAAATTTTGCCATGTTCCTGCATGCTGCAGTGAAATGCCACAGCAGGTCTGAAAAATCCAGCAAAAGTCAGGAGCGCACTGTTGGCTTTCTTCAGCCATATGCAAACTCATGGCCAAAGCCTGAATATCTTTAAATGAGATATGGTCATTCAAGATCATTAGATCCATGAACCATGCTGAAAGTTGCCTCAAATCTCAGGTTCAGCAGCAGTGATTTCACTGGAGCCAACTCCAGCTTTATTACCAGTATGTATTGCAGACAAATATTCCAATGAGTTCTTTCATCCTCTCCTGACTGTTCTTCCTAATGTGCTTCATCCGGTAGTGACAAGATCCAGGCTTAGTGCACAAGAGTGACTATGAAATTTTCTTTACACAGGTTTTATAAAGAACCTGATCTACATTTCTGCTATTTGCACATTGCTGACCTTGCCAGTTAAGCTCAGACTGAAAAGAAACTTCATGAAATAGATGTTTGTTCACTAGGAACTAAGATAAAACTCTTGAACTCATCTGAAAGGGTCATCAGAATGAGCTTTGAACCACATGACTCCAGAATTGACAGACCAGCCTTTTACCTTATTAGCTATCCATATTCCATTGATTTCTGCCCTCCCTCCTCCCCCACCTCCGGCAAATAGACTATTCAAATCAATAGAATTGCTCTGCAGTTTCCAGTGATGTATCTCCACCATGTTCATCTTCATCTGTATCTCAGGAGTGTTCTACCTTCCCCCTTGAAAAAGGACAGTGCTTATTCATATAGCATAAGTAGCAAGCACTACACACATCAGCATGCATAAAGTTGCCCAACAGAAAGTTTGACATAGACATCTTGGTCACGTAGGGAAAGAAAGAGAGAAGAACATGGAAAAGAAAGAGGATAAATTTACAGACACTGTACAAACCATATGGGATACAGGATAAAGACTACTTCAAAACGGTCTGTATTTCCAAAGCAATCCTTCCTCCCTCCTTAACTGTAGAATATTCACTTATAGAGAGAATCATAAATATAAATATCTTTAAAGGATGCTTGTATTGGAATGCCACACAGTAGCATTTTGGATACTGGAGACCACAATATCTCAGGAGCAGGAAGCAATGAGCTTAATGGCAGGGTTTATTAGTCTGAGAACCATGGTCTTGTGTAGCTGCCTAGACCACTGCTGGAAGCAAGCTAATGTACCACCGTATTTTTGTGCGCTGCACAGATCCAACTGCTCTGACTGGTGGTAGTTCTCAGCATGGTAGTCCACCCAGGGCAGATAGTCCCTTAATGATCCTCAATCCACATTTCCAGTCAATTCCTTCATCTTCCCCATTGGCCATTTTATTTTGTCCATGAAGAGTTTCTCAGTTACACACCTCTCCCTCAGTTCATGTTCCACATCCTACATTTCAGCTCCCCTACTAGCTCTGTTTTTAGGTTCTGGAATTCAGTTGCCAACTAGATGAAGGCCAATTGTTTCTCAGTATTAGTAATTAGCTTTCTTTGGTCCAGCTGAGAGCTATAAGAAACTAATGCCTAACTGGGAGCTGGGTAGATCAATAACCTGTTGGTATTCTACATATAACAGTAAGTGACTAATTCACACACTTGGAAACTTTATAAAAGATCTAGAAGCAGTTGAAGTATTATCAGGCTTCAAAAACTGGGCTTTCAGCTAGGATGAATTTGGGATTTAAATCAATTTAGTTATTAAAGATTTCTGGAGTGTATGAGCAGCTTCTAGCCATGATAGATGATTTCTGCAGCTTCCCTTCTTGCTGCCTATGAAGAGTGGATATTTTTGGTAACTCTTGTTAATGATTGATGAGACCAATTTCCCAGGCATAATTCTTTTAATTCTTTTTGCAGTGGTTCAATTTGCATGCCTATTGCCAAACTCCAAAGTGAAGAAGACTGTGTGCTTGAAAGTTTCTCTGCTTTTTTCACAGTGACCTCACTGGTCCAGTAAAAGCTGTTACCTCTCTCTGTAAACCTAGCATGGCTTATATGCTTAGACTGTCACCGTTACAACGACATTATTACTATACGTATATCAGGCACTTACTTCACATAAATAATTTTATTTTACCATAAATTTCCTCCAAAACTTCAATTTTTCTTTGTTTTAGTACACAAAGGGTGACTGTCTGTGTTCCTGAGATACATCTGAAATGGCTTCACCAGAATTAGTGCTGCTATCTGATAGCAACACCAGTGTAACTGAATTACCAGACTTTAAGACCACCTGGGAAACCCTCTTGTTGCTGGTAACAATCTGCTCCTTAACTGTCTGTAGGTCTCAAAGCATGTAATGGATAAACTTAGGGGGGGAGGAATATCAGATGATTGAGTTGGATGCTGAGAGCTGGGAACAGTTGCCTAACCTTGAGCTCGTCACCGGAGTGTGAGGACTCGCACCACCTCAGCATGCCTCCTCACGCTAGTCAGTGCAGCACAGGACTCAATTTCCATTTTAATTACACAATCATTTATCAGTGCTTGCTCATAATAAGCATATAAAGTCCTTCATCTCTGTTTAACAGTGGATAATTCACTCATGTCTGCTAGCATTGATACAGTCTTTTCCAGGGGCCAAATCTCAAGGTCCTTACTCAAGTTCCTGCTTAGTTCCAACACTGACAAATTCCCTGCAAAAACAAAGAAAGAAAGAGTTTAAGTCAGGTAGAGGCTTCTAGTGTTGTTCCAAGTCACCATTAAAAAAAACCTTTTTCCTCCTGAGTTGGGGGGCTTTTTTCATCCTTGTTTCAATATCTGGTTTAAAGGCTATGGTCTTCGACAATTACACTTTTCATGGCCATCCTTTAGTCAGCTTATTACTTTTAAGGTATATTGTCTGGTCTGGTATTTCCCACATGTGCTTTTCTATGCAGTTTTGATTTTGCTAGGTCAGTGTACTAGTTTCCACTAACAGAGCTGGAATGTACGAATATCATTGCACTCACATAATATTGAATTAATCCCACCTGTTTCATCTCCTAATCCAGGACATATCAACATTATCGTTTAAGGACTTCTGGTGTCTTGTCCAGATGTATCTGAGTTACCTTAATTTGATTAGCTAACACACCAGGATATACTTCTGTCTTAAAATCTCTGACAGCCTGGACCAGGTAATTTTCCATGGAGGCTTTGCACAGTCTCTCAGGACTGCATACAGACACAGGCAGCAAAGTGCATGTTTTGCAATTCCTTGTGCTTGAAAAATGCCACTGGGCTGGTCATGTCCACTTGTTTGTGATGAATTTTATTGCCTGACTCCTTCTTTTGAAGTTCTCTTTTATTTCCAGTTGTTGCAAAAATGCTATTTTGTAAAGATTATTTCACATTTCTTGTTTCTAGCTACCTTGTACTTTTGTTTAGGAAAAAAAGCAATCTTAGGTTTAAGAGTGGGTTGTTTTTTTTTTGTTTTTTTTTTTTTTGGTCAAAATTTGATAACAAATTGTCTGTCTCAAGTATTAGAGGGAAAAAAATAAATTTGAGACCCACAAGGCCAGCTGTGTTGTCATCTTAACTTTCCTTGGATCACTGTAGTAAGAACATTTAAAGTTGCAATCTTCTTAAAAGAGATCTCCTATACTATTCTAAACCAATCTTATGAAAATTGCAAGGTGATGAATATTTAACTTAGAATTATAATTTTAAATTATATTATTGCCATGTTATTTGGCTGTGATACACAAAGCCTCCCCAGTTAATTTTCTTAAGCTATTACTAAACAGCACAGTACATATGATAGTACTGAGAACTGAAAGAAATCTTCTTTCCTTTTTTCCCCAATCTGTATGAAGTCAGAAAGGCATTAACAGTGCAACTGAAGCTATCCAGATGGATTTTCAAAGACTTAAACCAAAAAAATTAAGAAAGATATAACCAACCAACCAAAAAAACCCCCAACAAAATCCAAACCAAACTAAACCAAAAGCTAAGTCGTCCCTGATTGATCAAAGGGATAAGTGGATTTTTCACATTAAATCTTGAAAGAAAAAAGCTTAATATCCAGAATTTTACTGAATCATTGACTTAAAAAAAATAATTTTCCTACTGTTTCACTGATTAAATTCTATTAAACTCCAAATCAATGTGAGGCTACTATTTTTTATATTTGACATTAGTCTTCCCATAATATATAGCTACTGTCAGAGTGAAATAAATGCAGTATCTTCTTATTAAATGGATACACTTTTCAGTTTATCCCAAAACTTCTTATTTGTCACCTGCTGTTATGCAGCTTTCATGGTCATCATCACTGGGTAAGGAAGCACATATTTAAGTTTTTTAAGATATTTTTCTGTGTAACGATTCCTCTAATTTTGGATGATTTGGTTTCGTTCCTTAAAAAACCTTCTTCTTACTATGAATATCTATCTAGTAGTGACATTCTTAGAACAGTAGAAGGTGGTCCATTGTCACAATCAGAGGATAAAAAACCCTTTCCTTTGTTCCATAAGATCTGAGCTGGTCCTCAGATCATAATCAGGATTTTGTTGCTGTGCCATATTGCAAGAACAGATGATCTGCTGCATGGTTTCTCTTCAACCTGGAATACACAGTTGTTTTGATAATTGTATAAAATCATGGCTAGCTGCCCTAAATTTTTTCACATAACGAGACTCTAGTCTGGTTGTTGGGGAAGATCTTGTTTGTGGAGCAGTCAATTAATTTGCCATTTGATTTAATATGAGTTTCTGTTTTGAAGAAAAATTTGGGGATGATCATGGGAGACAGTGATTTCTAATTTTTTTTGGTTTTTACCTTGCAGAGGCTCATCCTAGCTCAGCCGTATCAAGGGCAGGAGTGCCTCCACTAGAGAGCTTTAAAAAAGAAAAAGGCATGCAGCGTAATCGGTCAACAGGGTGGCAACTGTCAGTTTGCTTATAAGTTAGAAGAGCCATATAGAGAGATGGGATTTGTTTCTTTCTTCTATTAGGAAATGTTAGATGTAGATGGAGAGGGCATCTACAGCACCAGTGAGGGAAACATCAAATATGGCACAGGCCATGGAGGTGGCTGGCTGGGAGCTGGGAGATCAGCATAATTTTAGAGCTGGTTCTTCATACAAGATATTTCCTGGCAGAGCTGCTGAAGGAAAAATTTCAGGTCCTGAAGGTGTAAATGAAGACAAAACAGATTTCAGAGTTTTGTAGATGTTATAGAAAGCTGAGATGATATGCAGATACCTGGCATACAAGAGGAACCAAAAGAAAAATCTATATAAAAGAAAGGGGATCACTGTCATCACATGACTATGAGCAAAATGCCTGTTTGTGTGCAAGAAAACCCTAGCACAGGGCCCATTCTGTTAGGGAAAAAAGCCAGCAGCATGATATAAGGGTAGAGCAAGAAAGAAGAAAAGAACCAGACTGCAGTGAGCAGACAAGAAGACAATAGGAGGATTTAGATACAGTGTTCAGGAGAGATAGGTAAATGATCCAGAGATGTTCAGAGGCAGGATGAAGTACAGAAAGAAAAGTGAGCAGAAGTAAGAATACCAAAGAGAAATAAATGTGTCTCTTGTTAGTGTCAGTGCATCACTTGAGCCTCATTATCAAGAGGAGTAAGTAGGCATGTTATGAAAGCGAACTAACAAGGTGCTGTCTACCAGGGAGCAAGGGCACATTAGTAGTCTCAGGACTGAAGAGGAAGCTGATATAAAGTGGAAAAAAGCCACCGGTTGCTCTTCACATCAGAGAAGCCAGCCAGGTTTTTGCCATAGACAACAAACTGTGTCTATATCTATGTGTCTATTTCTATACCCTAATCTGATGTAGAAAAAATAGTTCAAGAATGAAAGGACCAGGGATCATTCCTGTCCAGAAAGACAGATGAAAACGGTTCAAGAATTTGAAGAGCAATCAGTGATTTCTCTATGATTACAGTATATTCGGCATTCACAAATACACTATGTTTTCTTAAAGGAGATTGTGTTTGATGCTGTTTGTCTAAAAGGATACGAGACAGGTAATGAATCACAGAATCACAGAATGGTTTGGATTGGAAAGGACCTTAAGATCATTTAGGTCCAACCTCCCTGCCATGGGCAGGGATGCCTCTCACTAGAGCCTGTTTCTCCAATCCCCATTCAGCTTGTCCATGAACACTTCCAGGGACGGGGCAGCCACAACTTCTCTGTGCAGCCTGTTCCAGTGCCTCTTTACTCTCACAGTAAACAATTTCTTCTTTACATCTAACCTAAATCTCCCTTGCTTAAGTTGAGGCAATTGCCTGATAAATTTGAGTTTGGTGGAAACCACTGAAAGGCTTGTTTTATGCTTGCAAAGAGACTGGGATTCTTGGAATGGTTGTGAAACTAGACGTTGCAGGAAAAGTGAGAAAATGGGGAAAAGAGAAGGCTAACCAGAATGAAAGCATTCATATATTCAGAAAAGAGAAATGAGGGAGGCGGTTGAGCTGGGTATTTGCTGAGTAGCTGATGGAACGAATTGCACTGTGGCAGAAAGAACAAAATGAAATCATTTCTGTTAAAAATTACTCTAAGAAGAATGGTAAAAACAATAATATAGACTTTTCAGAGCTGGATATGGATCTAGCTGGTAATGAGAGACGTACATACAAGGAAACCATAGCATTAGAGGAAATATCAGCCTCTCAAATACATGGTGTGTCCCATACACAAGAAAAAAAGAAAAGAATTTAAAAAAACCCCAAAACAACAGAACAAAGCTAACACAAAACCCCCAAATCACACGAAGCATCAAAAATGATAAGGCTTAGACATCTGGAATATTATTTTTAGCAAACTTTTTGACTAGTAGTCAGTGAAACAGTAATACTATTTTAGATTTTGATTTAATGAACAACAAAAAAGTCATGGAATAAATGTTCATAGAAAATAAACCTGGATTAAGTAAATGTGGCAGATTTTGATTTTTTGAACTGAATGATAGAAAAATTAAGACAAAATAATATATAACTTTCTAAGAATGAATGTAAAGAAAGAGGAATTTGCTTTGTAAGGCTGATGGGAATTAATCTCAAGGATTTCATTGGGAAGGAAGGAAAAGGATAGAATTGCTTTAGGTCTGCAGTTCAATACTTTGAATTTTTACTAAGTAATAGGGGGGAAATAGCAAAGAAGAAATACAGTTTTCCTCCAAAAATATGGAAAAGGAATGCATTAGTAAGAAAATTATATTTTTATGGTTGAATATACAGAAAAGGAAAATGTAAAAGGAAATGAGGTGAGTCTTGAGAGGAAAATTAAAATAAATTGCTACAAATAGGGGATATGAAATAAACTTCAGGCAATTTTGCATTAAATATCTTCTGAAAAGCAACTTTGGAGGCCAAGACTCTGAGCCAGATGGTCCCTTCAAACTCTCCCTCTCCTTTCCACTCAATTTCTACACTTTCTGTCTGGCAACAAGAGGAGGAAAATACTGGAAAATTAATTCTAACATTAGCTAGCTTTTGTCTCTGTGTCTGGCCCCATTAAGTATGCCTGCAGATGTGAATGTACCAACAACTTAGAATAATGTTGCTAGCAGCATTGCCAGGGAATACTCTCCTATTTAGGGACAAAAGGTTCATTCTGATGTTAATGAATCCACTAAGTATTCAGCAGAGCTGTCTGCATGGTACCAAAGGCTCAGGTATACAGCACAGCAGCTGCCTGAAATCATCACCATGCCTTTCTTTCAGACAAATGCCCATCCATGATGGTCAAAAGGCGCATTCTGAGTTTCTTCTATAGGCACAGCAGTTTCACAAAGTTGAGTGCTGTGTCTTTTCTTCTTTAGTATGTACAGTAGCCCTGCTGATGAAATGGACGTTGCACTTTCATGTGTCCACCAGCAGGGTCCATCCTCATATCATCGGTAGAACAAAGGTCATGTCTACCTGTTGCTACTCCAAAAAGAGGATCATTTCTTACCAGCACACAACTCAAATCAGTATTACCCAGTAAAGTTTGTGTTTGTAACAATTTACAGGGAGACTTTTAAAGTTAGCCGTTTTGACCATTCACATGAAATATTGAAACCAGGTATAATTCTACTTGATTTGTGATTCAGATTAGCAAGTAGACAGAAACATCCTGATTTCCCTTTCGATTGAAAAGAGGACTGTGCATCTTCCCCATACTGAAATAAGCACAGTACATCTGTTACTCATCAACTGGGAAACTGCTACCTCCAGCTATGTATGTATGTGCTATATATGCACGTATATATTTTTCCTAACAGCTACAGTGATCAGGAGCATAACACCGATTTTCTGGAATTCATACTGTTTCCACATACAATATGGATGCACCATATGGTCATAATCTTAATCATTAGTAGACCGAATCCTAGCTGCTAGAACAGATTTATTTCAAGCACCCTTCTGTATTTCACCAAAGATATTGTGCTCATTAAGTTCGGTACATTTTAGAGAGTTTAGAGTGGAATTATTTCTAACTGAGGTAGGATTTTATCAGTGGACATAGGGTTGGTAGAATCCCAAAACACAGTAGGAAAAGCATTATGAAAAATATAGGTGGTTATTAAGGAAATATCTCATTCTGTGTTGGAGAGTTTAAGGCAAGAAAGTCTCTAATTAATAAACTCCCCCAGTTTCTATTTTTGTAGACTGAGCAGTACCTGACTGTACTGGCAAATCCTTGACTTTAATTATTATGCCTATTTAAACAAAGCCTGGATGAAGACCTCTTTTAAAACTACATTTCAAAATGACAGCTGCTGTTTTGCTGTTTGATTTACCCTCAACACAAATTCTAAAGCTAAAACTAGATTTTGAGCTGTAATGTAACCAGACAGCTCATATAATAAAAGATCATCTTCATTAGCGTCTGTATCCTTGATTAGTCTCCTCAGTGAAAGAAAGGGTCATGACTGACATTTGGGAGTGAATTAAGGCACTAGCTAGGTAACAGATCAAATAAAAGTAAATGCATTCTTCTGTCTTTGTGCCTAAACAGGCAACAATAAATTTGAGATGAAGTCACTAACATTTACAAAACTGATTGGGGAATAGATGCAGTGGCAACCACTTTAGAGAAAGACTATCACCTCAGCTGGAATCTACCACCTCTATTCATATTTGATTAGCAGAGAGACTATATATGGCATAAAATACTCCCAGTAAGTGTGTTTCAACTGCCCTTGGACCTTTATATTCACCATGGACAAATTGAGCTGAACAATTTTAAGAGAGTGCATTTGCTGCAAAATATTTACTGCTAGTTTATATAGCTTTGCCAATTTATTTTAATACATTATCATTGCCATAACTTTCATTTCTGGACTGTCTCAGAGGCACTGAATAATGACGTAGTACAATGCCAAAAGTCATGTCTTAATATTAACAGCTGATGTTTATTTCTTGTTTCCTAGAACACTTTTATAGTTGTTCAAATCTTCTTCGTCAAGGTTTGCTTTATTAGTATATGTGGCTCACTGCATTTCAGAAAGATGTCCTCCACACAGAAACTGAACTTTATTAATGATATTGTTATGGGAGACTTCTGTGAGCTTCCATTTCCATTCATGGCTGAAAACACTTTAAAATGTCTGAAAGAAACCTAATCAAATCCCTTGATAATTCCCCTTCATCTTTTGTCAGCAGTTGAATGCAAGTGATATTTTTCCATGTTAGTACATTTTGGATAACATATTTTTAATCCTAATAATATTCTTTGTTGTAGTACTACAGCAAGTCTTTTGGTTTTCATTCTTTACACAATATGTAGGAAAGCTTTCAGGAGAACAGTTTTGCATCTTTCATGTGTGCACCCAATTGCACACATTTCACAAGCTTAGGAAGAAAACGCATTTGCTTCTCTCCTACTGGTGAGCAATAGAAGGTTCTGATTTTGACTGTTTTTTCCTACCATTGAATAGTGCTTATTGAAACTAAAAGGCAGCATAGAATTTTAAATGTATAAATTCTGCACTTTGATATTTTGTCATCAAATCCAGGCTTGCTGACACAGGCTTGGTATTATTCATGTCCAGGATTCTGCATTGTAATAGCTATTTCATATTAAATGTAAATTTCTGAATAGGTGTCTCTGCAAACCTCTTGCTGCTATATTGCTAATGCTCACTAGAAGCCATCTTAATTTAATCTCAAGCACAGCAGAACTTTCTGTAATGCCATATGAAGAATTTGTCACAGTGACATTCCTGATTCTTTCTGACAGTTGAATGACACACAGCATTACTAATTCACAAAGTAATGTTGAGCACTTTTATGCAATGTGACTTTTCATCTTCCCCACAATTGCTTGCTCACATATTTTGTTCCGTATTAAGTTACTCATATGCATAACTGATATAATCTCCTTTCTGCATTCACATGTGTCTATAAGATTTAGTTATTATCCTGTCTGGAGTGAAGTCTGGACTCCTCTACAATTAAACAATTATTCTGGCATTTTATATCTCCCTACATTAGGTGCAAAGGAGCACATAATAAAAATTGTTCTAACCTATATTAAGGGATCTTTCCTAATTTCCATTCCTTCACCCTCATATTCTGGATGAAAGCTTGATGTCTTGGGTTGCAGCCAAGTAAAACAGAGGTAGTGATTACTGGCAGGTGCATACACGTCAGAATCAATATACTTTATTAGTGGCTTCCCTTAGCTTGATTTCCTGAAGGTAAAGTTTGGGGGATTTTTAGCACATGATGCAGGATCCATTTTTGTCTTCTTTACTAAGCACAGTGCCTGGGACCTCCCTGGTGACTAATCTCTGTACCTTCTCTCATAGTCCTTGTGTTGCAGCTTATTGGATACCAGAGCAGATGTGTGATCTGTATGGTGATACTCTGGAGAATGTTGAACTTTGGAGAGCACATTTGCAACCGCATCTGAGGGGAAACTTGAGACAAACTTCCTGTGAAAGATTTGTTTAGCTTTCAAGACATGCCCACTTTTTTGAGAACTGTGTTTGTATGTCCCTGAAATATTCCAGTGATTTAAACTAATGACAGGGGCAAGCCCAGAACAACCATTTTCTAAGTGAATGTTGCATCCTAATAAAGAAAAAAGAGTCTCATATTAATAAGGTTTGGCACAGGTAAAGAACTTTGAAGAGCCCCACTTGAGCAATCAAGGGCCAGAAAATATTGACTCATGATAGACACCTATATATAAAATAAAAATGGGTTGGATTTAGAATATTCCATGTGAGCTACTCATAAATCAGCCACAGATGAAGAGCTCTCACTCAGTTTGCTTAGCTGGTTTTGATTGACAGCATACTGAGGAAAATCACAGAGTGTGCTTTCATCAGCCTCCGTCATGCAGAGGAAGTATCTGCAAGGTACCCTCACAGCAGCAATTCGAGACAAATGTGTTCATTGCAAACCCCTTGCTCTCCAGAGAGAGCAAAGGAGAGTCAGGCAAATCAGGGTCTCCCCATCAGTGTAGTGCGCTTGGTGCTGAGTGAGAGGGTCCTGTGTGCAGAATGGAGGGTCTCTGCAGCAGTGGAACTGCTCAGAGGCTTGACTCTAGATACTGATAGATTTTGGGACCAAGGAGCATTTTCCAGCTTTCAGGTCTGCAATGAATAATGAGTCCCAGTGGTGTGTCAGTACAAGCTCTTCATGTGTGCTATTCCTTTTTCTCCATCCTTCCTCCCCCTATCTACCCTACCTGTGGAAGGGAATACTATGATATGGACATTTCAGTCAGTCCCCTGGTTGGCTTCTGCTCTACAGTGAGTGAGACAACACAAAAGTTTCTGCTAATCAGGTTTCAACTGAGGCCTTGCAATATACATTAGTACGCTCTCTCTCTAATGTGTTTGTATTTATTTATGAATTCTTTTAGTTAATCATCCTAATCCATTCACCTCTTTGGAGGAAAAAAGCAGGATCTAAATCAACCCTTAACACATCTGGTCATGGTGGGGGAGAGAGACCCTAATACCATCAAAAAACATCTCACATATCTGGGCATTAGGAATCTCAGCAGAGCATATTCCAGCTGCACCACGTTATCCCACAATGCAAATCCCAAAGTTACTGCCTTGTCTCTCTGTTGGCTGCTTTTGCATTTGTACTTGACAGAGATTTCTGACTGAAAATCAGCTATTGCAAAACACATGGCTGCCACAGATGGCCTAGTAAAACCAAAGTATTTTCTTTCTCCTAGAGTTTCCTCCAATCCCACCAAGGCTGTGTGTGACACATGCAGTTACAGTTGATATACTTTTTAGTGGTTGCTATATTTTCATTGTCGGCACCAGTCCCTGCTGTGTCACCACATGTAACTTTTCAGTGGCTCCCTTTGTACAGTGTAGAGTTCATCAAAGGCAAAGTCATGTTGTCATGAATGAATAATGTACTCATGGCACATGGTACTTTGTAATTTATTTTGGTTCTCAATGAGTAACTCCTGTAAAGGGATTTTTCTAATGTACTGTGTTTGTATATTAGGCTTCTCATGGCAGTTTTGAACACATGTAGTCAATTTAATTGATTATGCTTCTATTAAAAATAGTCATACACCAGTGACAGTCTTGACAGCCCATCTGTAAACAACAGAAGCTATTTAAACCCAGTACTATGATGTTAGTTGGTAAAACACTACTTGTGGCTGCATATGAATCTCTTGAGTAAAATTCTCATGCGTTCATTGTACAGGATGTGTCAGGGGAATGGGCAAGAAGCTCTCCTTTAGGAATACTCCAGGCATGAGGAGCACCTTTGCAAGGCAGGAGCTTGTGACAAGAAGAGGTGCTTTGGCTTTGCTTTGCTGGCTGGTAGCCTTGTGCTTATAGAAGCACAGGCTGGTGACTGCTGCAGCATATGCCCAGTACAAGCATAGCCCTTTCCCTTTGTCCATTTCCAACCCCACATGCCAGCAGTGAGCAGAAGGGCAGGAATACAGCCACTTCCAGTTCTGCTGAACTGCTGCAATTTCCACTTACATTATGGTGATCTTTTTGGGCCAAGTAAACAGACTTTATATGGAAAATTTGACTGGGATGTAGCACAAAGTAGGTGTATTGTAACAGAAAAACTTGAGCATCACTTCTGCAGCTCTCTCAGGTACAGTATCACACTCTTAAGGGATAAGAGATGCTACAACAAGAAAGGGCTGGGCTCTGCACAGCTTTAATTTGACATCTCCTTGTCACCACTGAACAGCTGTGATTTACACAGATCTAGGCTGTAGGACAATAAATTCTTCCTTGCATAGCTATAAGATATTCCTTGTAATCTAAATCCTTCTTTCCTCTTGGCTCTCCCTTCACTCTAGAGCTTCTGCTATGAGAGGTTTTTAGGTTTACTGTGGATAAAATACAAGTGCACAAGCTTCATGTTAAAAAGTTGATGTCAAGTATCAGGAAAACACTCATGGAAAGCTACCACCCTGATTTGTGGTCATAAGCTAAGGGAGCAGCCATGCCTTTGAGCCCAAGCCTCAGAGGTGCTGAGTATCTGTGAAACCCACTGAAACAGGATGAATCAATAGCAACTTCCAGGCTCCAGCCATTATTTCCAAAATAGCTGTTTTGAGGGAATGCCTTAATTTTTCTCCAAGATGCTTTTCAATGTTGAAGAAAGCCATAGTTCAGTGATACTCTGAATTTACAGGTTTTAATTTGATTTTGGTTCCTTGAAAATGTATTTGACAAAATCCCCATGTGTGAATTATCTGAACTAAATAAAGGGAGCAGTGTCTCATTTAAAGGAAACCCTTCAACCCTTGTCAGGAGGTACAGGCTGATGTTGTAAATATGAATCAATACTTCTATTACCAGTACAGTATGAAGTGATAAGCCATTTCCTCACTATGTTTTTACATTTCTTTTCTTTTGAATACTGGTCACATTACTTATAGAGCCACCAGTTACAATATGTATTTGCATACAACCATTTTAGAGGGGTGCGATTTTTTGCTCACGCACAAGCCAGGATAAACCAGGCAAGTTTTTTTTTTTTTTTTTTTTTTTTTTTTTTTTTTTTTTTTGTTTGGGTTTTTTTTTTTTTTTTTTTTTTGAGATTTACTTATAGAGAGAAAATACTTTTTTCATTTGGGAGCTACATTTCACTGACTGAGAAATTTCACTGACTCTGTACTTTCAGACAAAAAATAGCACATATTGCACTATAATGGATTTTTTGGAATCTAATAGCTTTTTAAAATCTCTTTTAAAAAATTTTGACCAGGACAGGTAATGTTCAGGATCTTTCTGGGGCACTGTCTTGGTTTCAGCTGTAACACTTGTTCTTCCTAGCAGTTGGTACAGAGCTGTGTTTTGGCTTTGGTCAGAGAATAATGTTGATAACACGTCAATGTTCTAATTGTCG
The DNA here is from genome assembly GCA_024733675.1 of Psilopsiagon aymara. NCBI lineage: Eukaryota > Metazoa > Chordata > Aves > Psittaciformes > Psittacidae > Psilopsiagon > Psilopsiagon aymara. The sequence goes on from JANRGW010047871.1 coordinate 30,710, forward strand.
GTAGGTAATTCTTACTCTGATCAAGGACTTTTCGGTCTCTCTTGCTCTGCCAATGATGAGGAGTACAAGAATTTAGGAAGCAGAAACAGGACACCCAACTCAAACTAACCCAAGGGGTATTCCATACCACAGCAAGTCATGCCCAGTATATAAACTAGGGGGAATCTCCTGGAAGGGATTGATTGCTGCTTGGGTTGGGCTGGATATCGATCAGTGGGTAGTGAGTAATTGTATTGTGCACCACATGTGTTCCTTCTCCTTCCTTTTTTTTTTTTTCTTGCTGTTTTCTATTATTATCATTGTTGTTATTGTTGTATTGTTGGTATTTTTCCTATTATCACTACTTTTTACTTTATTTTAGTTAACTGTTGTTATCTCAACCTGTGGAGTTTATATTCTTTCGATTCTCCTCCTATTCTGCCCACCAAGGGGGAGAGGACAGTGTGAGCTATCATCTCCGTGGTACTTAGCTACCAGCTGGGTTTAAAGCTCAACAGGTAGATATACCACGAGATAGGTAACAGAGGCAACACTTGGCAATTCTTGAGGGATCTTCACTGACAGTTTTTACAAAAGGCAGGTGTGAGACTGTTCAGTCCTATTAGCACTGTTCAAAGTGTCCTTCTCTTTATGATTTCTTTTTTTCTTGCCCTCAGGACAAGCTTCCAAACCTTTCTCAGTCACAGGGCACAGAAGAGATGTTCAGTCTGACAGTAAATCAGTGTGCTTTTCTACTCAGAAGGTCTCATTCAAATGGCTTAGGATCCAAATTCATTTCAAGACCTCTGTGCTGGCTTTCTTATGTCATTCTGTTACCTTTTGTCTGAAGTTAAAACGTAACTATCAGCTCTCTCAGATGTAAATTTTGAAAGAAAATGAGCACATACGATAGAGCAATAGAAATCTGCTTATTATGTTACTGGATTTTTAAATCAAAGTCCTTATATTCTACATGGTTATATGGGATTTACCACGAGTGGATAGCTCTTGACCTTACAGTCTGTTGTCTTGATCTGCAATTGCACTTCACTCATCACTTTCAGTGTCAAAAATGCATCAGTATTCACAGCAGCAGGTGAATTCCTGAGAAGAAATGAATGAATCTGTTTACTTTAAACATTGTAAATTATTCTTTATCCTGTGTATTTAGGCTTTATTACTAGTTGCTAATAGTATTTCCAAATGCACTGTATGAATAATGAAATACAGAAATATAACTGCAAAGCGAAAATTAGATCATATTTGAAGGCTTTCTTTTCAAATTAGAAATCAAAGAATCTCATTGTAGAGCATACATACGGGGGTTTTTGTTTGGAGTATTTTTTTTTCTATTTTCTATTAAAAATAGAATTCTATAGCAGGACTTTAATTCCTTTTGGTTTTAGTGAAGTTGTCAAAATTGCCTTCTTAATGTAGGAAGTGAGACTTTTTGAGGCTGTTCTGCCTCAAAAAATGGTTATTGTGAAGACAGTTTTTCATCTGAATGATTCCAAAATCATAGACTTATACAAAAATTTCTCTTCTATTTCCATGTTGAAAGCCAAGAATATTAAAGCAAGGCCATCCTACTGGTCTTTAAGGAACTTTCTCCCTCGATACTATTTCTAGTAGTAGAGGTATTAGTATCTAGTACCTGCCACTACTAAATTACCAATGATCATTGTAATGACACCACAAAAATGTGATCAAAACCAGCCAAGGATTTTTTCTCTTTTTCTGTTTTATTTACTAGCCTCAAAACTACTTAATTGTTGCATAGAAATACTATTTTTTCTCAACCTTGAAAAATGCATCTGCACGACGAAAACTTCAGCACCTTAACCTGGTAATGAAAATTACATAAAAGTATCACAATTTACACATCTTCTTTGCTCCAAATGCTGCTACAATGAAAAATATTTTGCTTTCAGCTTAATTTTTTAGTTCAGAAAACTTCATGTTTTCAACATATATGTTTAATATTCAGAATTTTTTCTAGTCAGCTTTATAGAATCACAGAATAGCTACGGTAGGAAGGAATCTTAAGATAATCTAGTTCCAACCCCCTTCCCATGGGCAGTGACACTTCACACTAGACCATTACACCCAAGGCTCTGTCCAAACTAGCCTTGAACACCGCCACAAATGGAGCATTGACAACTTCCCTAGGCAACCCATTCTAGGGCTTCACCAAACCTACAGCAAAGAATTTCTTCCTTATATCCAATCTAAACTTCTCCTGTAAAAGATTGAATGCATTATCCCTTCTCCTATCACTACAGTCCCTAACGAAGAGTCCCTTCCCAGCATAGAATCATAGAATCATAGAATACTTAAGGTTCGAAAGGACCTTAAGATCATCTAGCTCCAACCCCCCTGCCACAGGCAGGGACAACTCACATTAAACCATGCCACCCAAGGCTCTGTCCAACCTGGTCTTGAACACCACCACGTATGAAGCATTCACAACTTCCCTGGGCAACCCATGCCAGTGCCTCACCACCCTATACAGTAAAGAATTTCTTCCTCATATCCAACCTAAACTTCCCCTGTTTAAGTCTGAACCCGTTACCCCTTGTCCTCTCACTACAGTCCCTAATGAAGAGTTCCTCCCCAGCATCCCTATAGGTCCCCTTCAGGTACTGGAAGGCTGCTATGAGGTCTCCACGCAGCCTTCTCTTCTCCAGGATGAACAGCCTCAGCTTTCTCATCCTATATTCATATGGGAGGTGCTTTAGTCCCCTGATCATCCTCGTGGCCCTCCTCTGGACTTGTTCTAACACTTTCATGTCCTTTTTATGTTGAGGACACCAGAACTACAAACAATACTCCAAGTGAGGTTTCATGAGAACAGAGTAGAGGGGCAGGGTCACCTCATTTGACCTGCTGGTCATGCTCCTTTTGATGCAGCACAAGATAAGGTTGGCTTTATGGTCTACAAGCGCACACTGCCGGCTCGTATTAATTTTTTCATTGACCAACACCCCCAAGTCCTTCTCCGCAGGGCTGCCCTGAATCTCTTCTCTGCCCAATCCATAGCTGTGCCTGGGATTTCTCCGACCCACGTGTAGGACCTTGCACTTGGCATGGTTAAACTTCATAAGGTTGGCATCAGCCCACCACAAAAGTGTGTCAAGTTCCCTCTAGATGGCATTCCTTCCCTCCAGTGTATCAACCAAATCACAGAGCTTGTTGTCATCGGCAAACTTGCTGAGGGCGCAGTTAATGCCACTCTCCATGTCAGGGATAAAGATGCTGAACAAGACTGGTCCCAACACCCATCCCTGAGGGACACCACTTATCTTGTAGAAGCCCCCTTCAGATACTGGAAGGCTGCTATGAGGTCTCCACACATCCTTCTCTTCTCCAGGATGAGCAGCCCCAAATTTCTCAGCCTATCTTCATAGAGGAGGTGCTCCTGTCCGTTGATCATTCTCATGACCCTCCTCTGGACTTGTTTGAACACTTCCATGTCCTTTTTATTTGAGGACGCCAGAACTGCACACAATACTCCCCAAGTGACATCTCTCTAGAGCAAAGTAGAGGGGCAGGATCACCTCCCTCAACCTGCTGGTCATGCTCCTTTTGATGCAGCCCAGGATAAAGCTGGCTTTTTGGGCTGCAAGCGCACACTGCCGGCTCATGTTCATTTTCTCATCAACCAACACCCCCAAGTCCTTCTCCTTAGGGCTGCTCTCAATCTCTTCTCTGCCCAACCTGTAGCTGTGCCTGGGATTGCTCTGATCCATCTGTAGGACCTTACACTTGTCATGGTTAAACTTCACCAGGTTGGCATCAGCCAACCTCACAAGTGTGTCAAGGTCCCTCCGGATGGTATTCCTTCCCTCCACCAAATCAACTGAACCACAGAGTTTGATGTCATGGGCAAATTTGCTGAGGGCACACTTGATCCCACAGTCCATGTCAGCAACAAAGATTTTGAACAAGACCAGTCCCAACACTGATCCCTGGGGGACATCTCTCATTACTTGTCTCCAGCTGGACATTGAGCCATTGAGCACAACTCTGCGTGTGGCCATCCAGCCAGTTCTTTATCCACTGAGTAATCCACCTATCAAGTTGATGTCTCTCCAACTTAGAGACAAGGATGTCATGCAGGACAGTGCCGGACTCTTTACACAAGTCCAAGTAGGTGCCATCAACTGCTCCACCCCATCCATCAGTTTTTTCCAGTCATTGGGAACTTCTCCTGACTGCCATGATTTTTCAAATATGATGGACAGTAGGTTAGCAGCTTCATCTGCCAGCTCCTTCAGGACCCATAGATGGAATTCATCAGGTCCCATGGACTTGTGTGCATTCTGGTTCTTAAGATGGTCTCAAATCAGGTCCTCTCCTACCGTGGGCCTAGGGTCTTCATTCTCACAGTCTCTGCATCTGCCTTCCAAGACTTGGGTGCTATGGTCAGAGCATTTGGCAGTGAAGACGGAGGCAAAGAAGTCATTAAGAACCTCAGCCTTCTCCAAATCCAGGGTAGCCAGTTCTCTTGATGGCTTCTGGAGGGGGCCCATGTTGCCCCTACTCTGTCTTTTATTTGCTACATACCTGTAGAATCCCTTCCTGTTATCTTTCATATCCCTAGCCAAGTTTAATGCTCACTGAGCCTCAGTTTTCCTAATCTGGTCCCTAGCTTTCCGGACTTCATCCCTGTATCCTTTCCAGGCCTCCTGTCTTTGCTTCCACCTTTTATAAGCCTCTTTTTTCCTTTGAATTTTCCTCAGCAGCTCCTTACCCATCAAAAGAGGTCTCCTGGCCCTTCTGTAGCACTTCCTTCTTGTTTGGATGCAGCACTCCTGAGCTTGTAGCAGGTGATCCTTGAATATCAACCAAAAGTCTTGGACCCCCTTGCCCTCTAGGGCTATATCCCATGGAACATTACTTAGCAGGTTTCTGAGGATGCCAAAGTCTGCTCTCTTAAAGTCCAGGGCAGTGAGCTTGCTGCACGCTCTTCTCACTGTCCTGAAGATCTCAAATTCAACCATCTCATGATAGCTGCAATCAAGGCTGCTCTGGAGTGTTACATTTCCAGCTAGACCTTCCTTGTTGGTGAGCATGAGGTCAAGCACGGCACTTCTTGTCAACTCCTCTATTACTCTCAGAAAGAAGCTGTCTTCTGCTATTGACTGCTCACCTGTCCCCAGACAGATTTCTGTACTATAAGCTTTGTTTTGATATAGATTGTACAGACATTTTTTTTTTTTTCCTTTGCACTTCCAAGACATCCTAAAATAGGTAAGTTTGGTAACAAGTGTAATGATAAAATGTCATGCATTTACAACTGTCATATTCTTCTGCTCTCTTAAGACATATTCTTTGATTGGTTAAAATCAAAATAGAACATAGCATAGAGCAATACAGAATATTTATTCCACTCTGAAATTATTACCATATATGCTGTAAGGAAATTTAAGAGGGAGGTTGCTTTATAAAGTTTAGTTGTCCTTGGGAGAAATAGAAGCTTTAGGGAGCAGCAAGAATGAAATTGAGAAATAGTCACCGCAGGATATTGTGTGCTCCCTTCATGAACACTATGAACGCTTATGCTCATGCTCTGTCTTCGCTAGGTGTTCTAGTTGAATGGGGATAGTGCTAGATAGCTTATGTATTAAATGGATCTTAATTTTTTTAAACCTTCCTGCCAACAATAAAACAGTGTTATTCTCTAAACTGTTTCTTGTAGTTTTGTCAATCACAAATTTATTACATGTGTTATCTCTAATCCAAAAGCCTGAATATTAACATTATTGAACATTAAAATTACTAGTAAAGAAAATGCTTTTGTTAATGGTTTTCAAAATTCATTATTTAAATTCTTATAAATTATGCAGTGTAGTGACTAGCATCATTTTATCTCATAAATTTATCTAATCATAAACATCAGTTTTAGTGGAAGAAAAGTCTCAGTCTTGCTGATTATTTTCTGCACATCTCTAGTTATTATAGGCTGAAGAATAACACCACTGTATGGAGATGGCTTATGGAACTCTTCAATACAACAAAAATGATCACAATTGCAACACCATTTTAAGTAAGTAGTGGGAATTTTGCTGCTCTCTTAATTTAAATTTACTTTAAATCAAAAGATTTTTGTTCACTGTAGAAATTTTCAAGAATGCATGTCATTGCTCTAAGATAATTTCCTTTGAAGAACCTATTTGTAAAAAAGCTCAATAAGATTAAAAGAAGAAAACTTCAGTTAGTGCTAGCTCTGCTTTTATATTCATCTTATTTATTTAAAATATTGTGCAAAATATTAGACTAAGTCATTCATTAAAGTGATCAGGGATCTCTAATTGCATAACCTTTTACGAGGATTCTGTCTTAGTTCTGGTTTAAATAGATGATGGCTATAGATATTAAAGGGAAACTGTTACAACTCGTAATATTTCTATTATCATAATTCTCTTCCAAGTATTCTGCAGGTTAATGGAATAAGGTCTAAAATTAATTTGAATTATTTTTTTTTGCGTGTTGGTTATACTCATTAAACTGCCTTTGATTCCAAGATACGAAATGGAATTCAAGACTTTTTTAAGGTTAAGAACTAATTTTTACATCTAAAAGGGCAGAAAATTAGGCGAATATTCTGTTGTCCAACAAAGAAAATAGATAATTAGAGATAATTATGTAGAGATAATTGTCCCTGAAAACCAGGGAGGGTTCGAGGCAGTTTGCGTGGCAATTTGCATGGGCAGGAGAGTGAGATGGTGAGCACTTGCCTTATGAACAGGGCCCGGTCTGGTAGCTCTGCTCTGGCTGCCCTGGTGGTGGCCAGCACAGGCACCCAGACAGAGATGATGAGAGGGGAGACTAAAGTGCAGAGCTCAGAGTGTAGAGAGTGCCTGCTCTGCTCTCCTGAGGTGAGGGTGCACAATGGGCAGGGCTGAACTTGGTGTGCCCTGGTGGAGGTCTTCTTGCAGCAGGTGGCTGAGCTGTGGGATGCTGTCAATAGGCTGAAAGATGTCAGGGAAGTTAAGAGGGCGTTGGTTGAAGGGAAAATGAGCATGAGCCAGCAGTGTGCACTCGCAGCCCAGAAAGCCAACCGCACCCTGGGCTTCATCAAAACGAGCATGACCAGCAGGTCAAATGAGGTGATCCTGCCCCTCTATTCTGCTCTCATGAAAACTCACTTGGAGAATTGTGTGCAGTTCTGGTGTCCTCAACATAAAAAGAAATTGGAAGTGTTGGAACAAGTCCAGAGGAGGGTCACGAGGATGATCACGGGACTGGAGCACCTCCCATAAGAAGATAGGATGAGAAAGTGGGGGCTGTTAGGGCTGGAGAAGAGAAGGCTTTGTGGAGACCTCATAGCAGCCTTCAAGTACCTGAAGGGGCCTCTAGGGATGCTGGGGAGCGACTCTTCAATAGGGACTGTAGTGATAGGAGAAGGGGTAAGGCGTTCAATCTTTAACAGGAGAAGTTTAGATTGGAAATAAGGAAGAAATTCTTTACTGTAAGGGTGGTAAGGCACCGGAATGGGCTGGCTAGGGAAGTTGTGAATGCTCCGTGGCAGTGTTCAAGGCCAGGTTGGACAGAGCCTTGAGAGGAATGGTTTAGTGTGAGGTGTCCCTGCCCATGGCAGCAGGTTGGAACCAGATGATCTTAAGGTCCTCTCTAACCCTAACTATTCTATTATTCTACGATTCTATGATTTGTAGATCCAAATATCTTTATGTGAAACTGAACCATTCTGATTCAGATTTGTCTTAGTTTTTAAAATACCTACTTTTAAAATGCCTGTTCTTTCCAGCAAAGATATAATTAAAACCACTTAGGTATATATTTGGCCTGGTGGCCTTTAAGGTCTCTTCTAACCCTAGCCATTCTATGATTCTATGAATCTCATTGTAGGTTTGCTCTAGTTTTCTAGTCATATATAATGCAATACAATATTGTTTATAGCATATAGACATACAACCCTTTGCAAGGCAGTTAAGATTTTTATTACTTTACAAGCAAAGATTTTTTTTACATTATTTTTATAGCATATTCCAAATGCCACATAGCATGTTTGGATACAGAGTTTTTGTAGCTCAATGCATTGAGAATTCGGTGGCAATGGAAAAATATATAAAGGTTTTGCTATCTGACTTAACAATGACGAAGTGTATAATTAGCAGTTGGGGGAGGACAGAAATTGAAAAATATTGATATGATCATCTACAGCTGTGCATTTTTATCTGCATACATCTGTAAAATCTCTTTAATTTTATTCATTACTTCTCCTCTCAGTTTTTCCTAATTTTAAAAGTCATCATACCTCCTAATCATAAAATTATTTCTTACAATGTATTTTGTATCTCTATTTCTTTTTCTGGTGTCTTTCCATACTTAATTTTTGTTGTATTTTTCTCTTGCTGTGTTTTTAACCACAGTTATTCTAATATTTCTTTCAGATTAAGAAGGTCAGGTTCATATCCATCCTACTGTACTCTCATGCTACTATCTTCATCCAGTTCTCACTGCAATCTATCCAACCTAACCATAATTTTAAATGCTCTCTCTAATTGCCTTTTACATGCATACAGATAATCCTGTTCACAAGAATATTAAAAAAAGAAAAAGAAAATGGTAACCTGAAAAGATAAAGCTTCATGTTTAATCAAAGGCTGATCCATAAGTGCTAAGAAGGAAAGCAGCATGAATTATATTTATGTACAGTCTGCCTGGAAAGCAGGTATGACCTATAATTTATAACTGGATTGGACTTTGAACCATGATACTGACCCTGACACCCAGGCATTTTAATGCTTGTTAAGTGCTTTTCCTTGCTGTCTGTCATTTTGTTTAGATTGAAAATGCTTTGAGGTAGGCGTTGTCCCAGTCTTTGTACAACATGGATCAAATTAAGTTCTTGATTTCTTTTGGTTGGTCTAATTCTGGATCCTAGAAGCAGTTACAAATTCACCAACTTCTGGCCTCACTGGTTAGTTTTAATGCTTTTTTCCAAAGCTAAATTAAATAGGAAAAACAAGTGTACAGTGTTACAGAAGCAGTACACCATATACATCTAATTTTGTGTTATATTAAACTATTAATATTAGTTTCTATTATATTAAATTTTGCAAAATTTTAAAAATTAAATCAGATGTTTTTTTAAGCTGCTTAGATAAATGCATATCTGCAGGCTATCATATCCTTCACCATTTTCCTGATGTTCTCTCCTCACATACTAGTTTTCTATATCCTTTTATAAAATCATTCTGACATCAAAGAAATGGGGAGCCCTATCAGTGAAATATTGTTCAAAAATCCAGTGTGAGTCAACAGTCATTTAGAATAAAATATTTAGAAATAAAACTACCTCTAGGTAACTCTTTCTCAAACATTTATTTTGTCAAATATAGAGATTTTGTAATGGTACTCCACGTTGGACTATCATGTATAAATATATGTGTATATGTTATTATGCTCCCAGACAAGGACCAGATGCACCTTTACATGAGCTAAAAATGTACCATTTTGTCAAAGGCCAATAGTATTCTGTGATACATTTTTCAAAATATTGCTAGCAGGTCAAGGGTGGCAATCCTTCCTGTCTTCTCTGCCCTGCTGGGGCCACACCTGTAGCTCTGTGTCCAGTGCTAGGTTCCAGGGTACAAGAGAAACACAGAAATACCAGGGAGACAGCTGTGAGGCATCATGAAGATAATGGGACTGGAGCATCTCTGATAAGAGGAAAGGCTGAGAAAGCTGTGACTGTTCAGCCTGGAGAAAATAAGGGGGTCTTATCAGTGTTTATAAATACCTGACTGGAGGGTTCAAAGAGGACAGAACCACCCTCTTTCCAGTGGTGCTTAGTGTCAAGGCCAGAGGCAATTGGCATAGGCTGAAGCCCCACAGGTAAATGCTCAACAGCAGAAAACACTTTGTGCACATATTGTCCAAGGAGGTTGTGGAGTCTCTGTCCTTGGAGAAGAGGGACACAAGGACGATAAGGGGGCTGGAGCACTTCCTTTATGAAGACAGGCTGAGAAAGTTAGGGCTGTTCATAGAAGAGAAGAGAAGAAGAAGAGCAGGCTGTGTGGAGACCTCATAGCAGCCTTCTAATATGTGGAGGGGTCTTATAAGTATGCTGGAGAGGGACTCTTCAGGGACTCTAATGGTAGGACAAGGGATAATGTGTTTAAACTAAAACAAGGATGTTCAGGTTACATATAAGGAAGAAGGTTTTTATTGTGAGAGTGATGAGGCACTGGAATTGGTTGCCCAAATAAGTGGTAGATGCTCCATCCCTGGAAGTGTTTAAGGCCAGTTTGGACAGAGCCTTGAGCAATGTGAACCACGATGAGGTGTCCCTGCCCATAGCAATGGGTTTGGAACTAGATGACCTTCAGGCCCTTTCCAACACTAAGTATTCTATGATTCTATGAAAGAAAAACCAAAATCAAAACATACAGAGATAGTGTTTTGGTCAATAAATCTATTCTACATTATGCTACCTGAAGATTTGACCCTGAAGCAGATCAGATGTGTCATGCCCTTTTTCTCAACTTTTTTGCATTATAACTAAGCAGGGTAAATGAATTTCATTTCAACACATAACTAAGCTGGAGGTTGGAAAATCTTTGAAACATTCATGAAACATAAAAAACATCTCCAGAGTCCCTCATGCTCATACTTTATCACCTGTACATTTTGTTTAATTTATATTCTTTCACCAGTGATGAACAATTCTGAGAACAGACAAGATAAATACGTAGGCTCTGCAAAGGGCCATAAATTAACAACATTTTCAGTGATGGAACACAGCTTGTATAATGCATTCGCATATCTTTAAAGCCAGCTGAACATATGAGGTTTTTCAGAAGATCCTTTAAAAGCAGAACTTTAAAGTATGTTCATTTATGTCTTGCCTTGATATTGAAATACATATAATTACCCCAGTCAAAATATTATGTAGAACATCCTATTCCATAAGATGTACCTCCAATGAAGCATTTTAGCAAACGCAACCATTTCTCACAGTGTGAAATGTATAAGCATATATATTTACATTATACATATGTATCATATGTTTGCTTATATTGTAGTGTATATGTGTATATATGTGTATATATCACATATATATAAAGAAAGACACATGATATACATAGGATATAGATACATAAGTCTATCAACATATGTACTGGTCCTAAGAGTGTTGTAGTCTCAAACTTCTACATTTCCATACTAGAATGTAAGGCCTCCATTTCAATAAGGACTCACAATTAAGTCAAGTAATACTTGGGCAGTGCAGCCAAAAACCTCTCAAGAAGTACAAATTTAGAATTTACTTCAGTCGTGTGCTTTTTGGTGTGAGTCCAACTGAGTTCTCAGGCTTAGGCATACTGATGTTTCATTTTACATTCTAGTGATCCTCTGGTGGCTGGAACCCAACAGTAACAATTCAAGGCAGTAAATGAAGTGATTCCACCCAAAACTTCGTGGAAAAGGTGGAGCAAAGTCTAAATTCTCCTTTAGAGAGAATTTAGAAGGTGCTTCCCCTTCAAACAGAAAGAAGTGCTAGTGTTTTAATCACATTTCCTGTACTGATACTGACCTGTGAACATAGTTAGGTTTTTAAGCATCTTTTCTATGATTAGACTGGCCAAAAATTTACTTCTTTCAAGCAGCTGCTAAACCACCATTACATCAGACCTCTCATAATTGCTTTCAAAAATAATATCATCCCATTTGAAAATAAGTTATAAGGACAGACAAGTACAATTTGTACACCTCAAATGCCCAAGTGTGATCTTCAGAGTCTGAGTGCAAGTTAGACACCACTTTCAAGGTTCATTCCAGTCCGAGGAATGGTAGCTTCAAGTGCAAGAGCTTTCCATTTCTTCCCCTAATTCTTCCTGGCCTCCTTCTGACTTCAACAGCTGACAATGATTTAGCTGCACAGAAAAAATAACTTCTAGAATTGTTTAGGCATGCTTACCCTAGCCTAATTCTCTGCAAGAACTGACAGCGTATTTTTCTTTTATGCTTCTGACTCTGAATATGTGTACTCATAATATTTGACTTGGAATATGGAGTAAATCACAAGTACAGGTTTACTACATTCAACACAAACCCTTTTGCAATCAGAGATGCACTAGAATCATTAGTGTCACCATGACTACTTTTAAAGCCAAAAGATTCCTCTGGAAAAGCAAATTGCTGGTGCAGATGAACTTTGATGGCGTTTTTGGCATTGAATTCATCAAAATGCTTCATTTTTGTCTTGTGCAAAGAAATAAGAATGAGATTGAGTTTAATGGCTAACAATTTAACAATTTAGTATTTTGGAGGTATATGACCTAGGAAAAGTATCTGTGATTGTCTTTGATCACATTTCTGCAGTGTCATTATAACAATCTTATTACTATTAGACACTTGACAAGCTTTTCGTTATAACCCTGTTACTAGTATTCAGCTTAAATACAGTATTCTCTAACAACCATGGTATTAATGTAGGAGGAAAATGCATACTTTGTATCTTTCTTTTTTCTTAGAATAAAATATAAAACAACAGACAATAAGTGAAAACAGCTGCTTGATCTGGTTTTAGTATATGATTTAGACTTTTTCACGTGTGATTTTAATCAGCTATAAACCAAAAAGAGTTAGACATACATGGGCAACAAGAATTGATTGTTATCCCATGCTAACAGCTGAAAGATGAGGGTCAGGAGAAACATTCTTGGCAGAATATTTTGCTCTTGGAAAGGTACCTTAATTAAATCAGACAGTAAGGTGGCTGAGGGAGGCACAAGAAATTGTGAGAGGACACAGCTGGGACATCTGACCCTAACTGGCAAAGGGGTATTCCTTGACATATGATGCAATGCTAACATACAACCTGGGGGAGGGAAAGCTGGCTAGGAACCACTACTTCAGAATTGCCTGAGCATTAGTCAGTGAGTGGTAAGCAATTGCATTGTGCATAATTTTATTTATATATTTTTATTATTATTATTAATGTTATAATTATTATCATTATTATAAGTATTATAATTGTTTTCTCCCTTTTCTGTCCCATTAAACTGCCTTTTTCTCAGCAGATGTGTTTTCTCCCCATACCACTGCAGGGTGAGAGAGTAAGCAGCTTTGTGGTAATTAGTTGCTGGTTGGGGTTAAATCACATCAGATTTTTACCTTCCAAAGGAATGTGAACCATGATATATAGACCCAGTGAGCAGTCTTTTCTGCTGTTGAGATTTATATTCCTGAGATTCATTCACATTGTAAAGGAAAGATATAAATTAAAATAGCGAAGGTGCATTTGAGACATTTACCTAATGCTTTCAATTTCTCAAAGCTTAATCTGAAAACTACTAAGGTGTTTTTTCTCATGAAGCTTCTGATATATTACAAATGAAATAGAAAATCCAGTTATTTTTACTTGTTTGAGCAGACAAGACAGGAAAAAATTGATCTTAAGGCTGGCAGCAGATCTAAGCTGAATCACAAGAATGAATTTCGTAGCTTTTATCATGACATGTCATTGGGATTTGGTCAAGAAAAAAGAAAAAAAAAATGTTTAAAAGTCAAAAAGGTAAATTCATGGTCTTTCCAGAATTTCAGAAGGACACAGGAAATAGACTCTTTAAGAGGCAGATCCTTTGGATTTGGTGTGTTAGTAGAGGAAGAGGAAGAAAAAGACCCGTTACATTTTAAATTATGACATTCCCATAAAATGAACTGCCAGGAACTGAAAACACATCTTGATTTTGGAAATAGCAAACATGATGTAATAACTACAAACCCATACAGCTCTCACAAGCAACAGGACAGGATGTGGGAAGGGAACGACTCTATATTGGAAGTGTGAAGTTAGCCCTTGAGTACAGGAGGAAGGAAATTGATTAAAATGGTATGTTAGTACTGAAGGTAATAACTATTACCGTATTTTCACACACATATCCCACAGGTTTTCTGTGAGAAGAAAAAAAATCAAAATCAAAGCAGGTTATTATTTGTGCATTGGTAACATAAGAGGAAGTTTATCATGGACAGCCCATTCTCTTGACACAGATCAAAGCTATCTTCTTTATGGGCAAGAAAAGCTCTTCTCTCTGAAGACTATTTCTTTTCAAAGAGCAATGTTTTCAACAGATACGGGTTTTCTGCATTGTTCTTCTGTGACCTTTTCTAGTCTAGCCATATTCCAGTTCTATATATTGTATAAAATCAGAACAAGAATGAAATAGCAAAGATTCACTAGCAGCAGTTTCATTACCAAGTGCTATGTAAAAAAAAAAAAAAAAAAAAAAAAAAAGCAAAACCCATAAAATAAAAAAATAAATTAAAAAATATATAAAAAAGAACTGCATTGACTCAGTACCATATTCAAAATCTTCAAGGCAGGGCCAAATTGAAAAGCAGTGCTTGAAGCAGAAAAAAAGTTATGTTGCACTGTATAAGTAGAATAAACAAAGTGTAGGTACACCATTTAAAACACTGCAATGAAGATGGAATCCTCAGCTTTGTCAGCAGAGAGATGGTGGTTGACAAGGCTGCCTAAAGTATTTACTTTTTTACACATCACAAGTGAAGTGGAAAAAATACACTGGAAGACTATGAGAATTCTGATACAGAACCAGGATAATAGACTTATTGACATTCAGCTGACATATTCTTATGGTACTTATGATCAACAAAATCCAAATGAGAAGAAAGTAGATAGAATTCAGTGGTTGAAAGACTTTACCAAAGCAGACATCATTTGTAATTTGTAGGCTGACTGTGGGAGAAAAATACACATCATTCTTGTTGCAAAGGAAAGCTTATTATATATCCGAACCATGTACTGGCATATAGCTTCCCATGTATCTTTTAGAGCTGAAAAAGAAATTGAAAACAAACTAACATATATCTAAGCAGTTTTGACAAATTATATATGAAACAAAGTACACTTTTTGAAAGTATGACTTTCAACTCTTTTCATGAAGATTCAATACATGTACTAGTTTCAGGCATGTTATCTTCATTTGCTAATACGGAGTAACTGATAAACTCAGATACTGTCAGAAAGAAAATGATTGTCAACCAGAGCACACTTTGTGAACTTTCTGAAAGGCAATGTCAAATATTATGTAGATTTCAAACAGACTGGGGCATTGTTTGGCACAGGAAATACATTTGTACTGCTGTAAACATCCAGCCCATGGACTGCTCTCTTCACCTTAAGCCAAATAATACTGGGGATTTCAAATATGCATGAATGTAGCCTACTCCTCCACCTTGGAACAGTGATCACATTTACAGCTCTTAACTATTAGACCGATCTATGATTAGATGCATATCCCATATGCCTCTATGCATCTTTATTCAGATGCTTCAAGACCACAAACACTGTTCAAATGAGCTAGTGTCTTTCATTTAAAAAAAAAAAAAAAGACATGATATCATTAAGGTAACAGGCTACCCAGGGTGGTTGTGGAGTCTCCCTCTTTGGAGATATTCAAAACCTAGGTGGCCCTGCCTTGGCAGGGGATCTTGGACTAGATCTTCAGAATTGCCTTCCAACCCGAAGGAGTCTGTAATCTGTCACACGTCACAATAGCATTCTGCCTGCTGCCACTACTCCTGATGTCTGTCATCAAAACTTTATTTTCTGCCTATACTTTAGCTGACAGTCTTTGCTATCTTGGAATGTTTATAGATCTTCTTTGTTCTCTGTCATGATGTCACTCCAGCTGCAACTGGGTATAAACATCAAACCAGATGAGTAGGACAATATTTCTAAGAAACTAGGATTAAACTCAGTGCTAATGACACAAGTATGCATTGGTTACTGTCCTAATTTTCTTCAGGAAGCTGCAGTGAAGCAGCATCCTTTTCTTAGTTGAGATAATGGTAATTATTTCTTCTCTTGGAGCCATGCTGCCCTCAGCCTCTGAGAGCTAGTTCAGGATTGGAAAGATACTTCTGCAATGGTTGCATCAGTTGTCCATGCAGTCATTATCCAGGTTGTCTACAGCTGATTTATTGTGACAGCCTATCTGAGGTGATGGAAGCTCTGGCCCAACATACGCTGCTGTCGTGGTTTAAGCCATAAATCAGCCACGCAGTTTGTTCACTCACTTCCCCCTTTTTCTTCCCTCTGCTCCTGG
>JANRGW010047871.1:46894-61658 GCA_024733675.1 Psilopsiagon aymara
AACCCAGGCAATTTTTTTTTTTTTTTTTTTTTTTTTTTTTTTTTTTTTTTTTGGTGTGTTTTTGTTGTTGTTGTTGTTTTTTTTTCTATTTTTAGAAATTAGAGGACATATTTATTTCTTTTGGCTTTTTAGTTCTAAAGCATCAGAGATTTCATCACAGATCACCACTGTAACATATCATTATGCTTAAATCCACTATAGCTATCATAGGGACTTATTCATCCATTAATGGCTGACTGCAGTGCATGTTCATTGGCAATTACATTTCTCCTCACTTCTCTCTTTCAATAATGACTTCATTCTGAGCCTTTTCACAGTGTAGAATTACTCAGAGTGAAAAAACTCTCTTCAATACTTGTCCAGCAGTTCCTGCAGTCTATCATCACAGCATATGCAAACTATTACATTTAAAATGTTTATAGACACAAGTGGCCTAAATCTGTGCTTCCAAGCAGTGCCTAAACAGCAGTGAAGCTCTATATCCTGAAATCCTTGTAGCTGCAACAAATACCTAAAATGTAGTACGTGTGGTACTATACCTTTTGGTTTAACGATTCTTCTGAGACATGCTAAGAACTCTAACAGATCTTCTTAATTCTTTTTAGAAGCAAAACTTTTTTTCTCTCTATGATAAATCTTTTATGATGTTTATCGAGATAAGCCTGAATAACTGACAGCATATTTTTTTGGTTAATTGGTTGGTTTTTGTTTTGTCAGTTGTCTGTGACACCTAAGATTGTTATAGGGCATGTGATACATGCTGACTGAGCAAAGTGTGTTTTCTCTTGATGTCCGTCTAGATGCTTTACACAACGCAGCATTCATTAAAGCTTGTATGTCACCTACACTTTGCCATTCAGATTTCTATTTAAATTTTGACACTTGGCCCCCACCCTTCCACTTTGTGCCCCTGTCACCTTTAATTACCAAACTCGTCTGTCAAAGGGCTGCAATTTCTATTTTTTCAGCTGAAAGCTTGCCCACAACTTCTCCCTGAAAGCATACTTATTGAAAACTAAGCCAGTATTTTATACAAACACCACCGGCAGACGCATTTCTTGGAGGTTGCTGCATGAGGGGGGGACCAGATCATCAGGCAGCTGGCCAGGGCTGGCTCCACTGAGGTGAAGGTTTTCAAAAGTGCTCTAAAGTTCTTTAATCCCAATTAAAGATTGCCCAATTAAAGGGCATATATTTGTCTTTTTTTATCCTTTGAAACTCCAGTCTAACTGATGTATTTAAACAAAATTATTTCTGAAGGCCTGTGTACGCACAAATAATGGCATTGTATTTAAATGGGCACCCTTAAATGCGTTTATATAGATTTAGATGGCTTTAGTAAGGCTGTCAAGAAACAGTATTCATTCTTCTACATCCAGCCCCACCAGTAGAAGGAGTTGGTTGCTTCCTCCTTGCGCCTCATCACTCCTGCATATTTGACAGAGTAGCTGTATCTGTCCTAGCTGACATTTCCCACTCCTGTGCCAAGAGGATTTTCCCCCTCCTTTTCTACTGCTTGTTCACTCTAGCTCTGTAGCTCCATCCCCATTGTATCTGTATCCCCCTATTGCCTGAAGAAGGCTTTCCTGAATTACCTTGAGGAGGCAGAAAGGAACTGGAAGAGTTAGGGAAGCCCTGAAGTGTCTCTAACATAGCTGCCCATGCCTCGGGTTAGGGCTTTGTGTATTGTGCCTGCATGCACAAGTCTACACTGTTCTTCTTCTTGTTTGTTGTGTCATGTTTAGAAGAAAGCTGCTCTGGATCCCAGAGCCATTGTGTAGGTCTCTTGGCTAAGAATCTGGGAAGGACGAAACTGGAAGGGATGACTGAGTATAGGTTGAGTTGTAGGCTGTGCAAGCAGTGTGTTTCTGCCTTACATTTAAAACCTTATTTCTCTGACCAGAAAGTCTTCACTTTTCCATATCCAGGATGGAGTAAAACTATGTTTGTTACCCATCTCTGAACAAGTGAGATCTCTATGGGAAACTGATTAATTCATGGGGACAGCTAATCTCTGTAACCAGCAAGGGTGGTCTGGGATGGGTCTGTCATCCAGCCTGGGCTGTAGATTTGAGGCATACACTATGCATTTACCGTTGCATCATGGTATTATTCATACAAGGCAGTAATCCTCTTCAGTGTATCATTATGCACAGTCTGCTGAGCTCCCAAAATGTAATTATCTCTCTATGGGGCTGGGTTACGTTCACAGGCTGAGCCAGGGCATGATTCTCCCTTTCAGAGCCTGGGTGCCCCATATTCTGCCAAGATTTTGTTTTTTCTTCTGTTTCTTCTTGACAGGTAAACAGGGGAATGAAAAATGAACATTTTCCTGCCACAGGCACCAGCTGTACATCAGCTGGTGTAGATCTGAATAATATGATCTTCTGCCCCTTACAGGCTCAATAAGCTGCAAAAAACGTACCATGGTTTGGAGTGTGAAAAAAAAGACACCAACATAGATTTCACTGGCCTCATTGCGTTGAGAAATGGGGCTTGGGATTTTCCAGGGACCTCAGAAAACTTCACTTTCCAGATTATGGGATATAGAGTACAGGCTGCAGGGACCAAGAACATTGTAAAAGCCTGTTGTTAAAATCTCATGGGAGCAATCTAAAAGGTTTCTGAGAAGGTGCAGGGACTCTCATTGGATGCTCCTTGTAACTTTCTCCCTCCTGCTGCTTACCTCTGCTCCTGAACTCTGCCCACGCTACTTAGCTACCAAAGGAGGGGGATCTGTCAAGTTTCCAAACAGACACAGGTAATTCTGAAGGGTGTTTTTTTTCAAGATCGTCTGATAATTTGTCCCCCTGTGCACACACCATTCTTGGTTGTGAGCCAGGAAAATCCAGAGCGTTTCCAGGGAGATTTGAGCTCTGCTGAGTGCTGTATATTACAGTAGGCTCAAAGAGAATAAATCAAATATTTTTTTATGGAATAGTTTAGATACAGGAACAGGCAATTGCCACGCTAACATATTCCCTGTCTCCAAGGGGAAGCAAGTAAAATACTCACTCATCCTTTGATGAGCCTCCTATCCTACACCATGATGAAAACCTTCCAGTCAAGAAAACCTGCATGATGCTGGGTCTTAGCTGCTCACCTCTCCGGCTCCTCAGCATGGATGAGCAGGCAGTGCTGAATGCATCCAGTGCTGTCTTGAGGCCATCTGCCCTGAGCAGAGTAGCCAAGTGGCTTGCCTGCTGCTTGACTGCTTTGGAGATGCAGATTTGTAATACCATTAACCTTATAAAGGAGAGAGAGGACACCCTGGGTAGGGCTGAGCTGAGGAAGGCATCTACTTCTTGTTAATTGATTGATTACGCTAGATGATACAGAGAGCCTCACTTGCTTAGGGGAGCCAACTACTTTGGCAATAAATAGGGCATGAGATTTTACCCCTCTGCGAAACTGTTATAGATCAACTCTTCTTAACACAAAATTGGACTTTTGCATTTCACTTAGCCTGGGATACAAAAGATGTCTGCAAATTAAAAATCCCAACTTCATGCTTTAGAGTCCTAGTTTTTCTTTTTTGTTTGTCTACTCCATATCACAAGCTTTACGGTGAAAGATCCATTTTGGCAGTCAAGGTGTGACTTACACAACTGAATCTCTGAATATGGAAGCATTTCACTACCATTTTCAAGGTTGACAATTAAAAAAATGATTAATTCCAAGTGAAAAAAAACAACCAAAATTGTATTTGATCCGCAGGGAGTTATACTCAGCTGGTAAAATGACAGAAACTGCAAACTCAGCTGGCAAAACCCACAAAATGGCTTAATATCAAATGCATCAACTCCCCCCTGCTATTTTTAACATAACCAATAAAACTTCGATGTGCTGTTACATGCTTCATCCACAGTGTAAAATCTGTCGTCACACATATTTTATTACTGGGTGTCTGACCTACCCCTTCCATTGGATTGATGAGGATTCTTTTTTCCTGGTTCTGCTCCTGACAGAACTAAACAAGTACAGATCAATTAAAGGGGCAGCAAGAGGTCTACCTGTGTTCCTGTGCTTCCACCTGGGTGGCAGACAGATGTCCTGCTCAAGCCATCTTGATAGGAAGGTTTCCTTTGCTAGTACAGAAGAGGCATATTGAATTCTCTTGGTATTTTACTGTGTCCCTAGGTCATTAAGAAAATCACATGATTCATCTCTACTGTTCTGAGACAAGATTCTCCAGAAGGCAATAAACTCAGCAAAAGGTGAGCTATGGGTGGTTCCAAGGCTGCTGGCTCTCCCCCATTGAGTGCTTCTGCTGTCTTATATACCTGCATACTCCTCAAAACATACTCCTCAAAACACAGCAGACAAGCTTTATCTTCAAGGTCCCCTTACAGAAGTCATTATGGATGTGGTATTCTGGCCTTGAACAATTCTTCTGCGACTAGCATTCCTCCAATCTCTCCTCTTCCTTTGGGCAACCAAGGTCAAACTACAGGCAAGGCAATTTTCTGCTGCTACATTCTGTATAAGGCTGTGTATAAAGACTGTGGTTAAAATGAAATAGCACTTGAAACAGAAAATTTTCAGGTCTCATTTTTTGAAAGTTTACAAAGCTCCAACCTTAAAAAACTCCTTTTTGGTTATTGCTCCAGAAATATCTTTTAGCAGCCCTGACAGCTATCAGAAACAAAAGAGCCTTCCAAGAGAATTTTAAAGAGTTTTTCGAAAACACTTTTGCCTTTGTATTTGAGAGAGGCTTTGGCAGCACTGTAAAACAGCAGTGCTTCTCTTTTGCTCCCTTTGTCAATCATTTGAATTTACACTGCATTTAGAGTTTGTCCCTTAAAGTACCAGAGACTTTAGAACAATTCTTTCCAAAGTTGTAAGTTTTGTATGGCAAATCTTGCTGTGAGGCCATGTGAAGTTGAATCAAACACATTAATAACTTGGAGAATGACAAAACTCTGAATGTAAACACGTTAAAGAGCAAGCACTTTCTCTACTCTTCCTTCTAAAAACAGATTTTTTGTTCTTTTACTAAAAATAATACAACTGATAGGCATTGCTGAAAGAAACTGCCAATAAAGGTAACTGCACCTGTTTTTTTAAAAATGGATTTTTGCTGCAAAGAATTTGGTTGAAATTCCCATGTGAAAGTAGGAGCAGAATTTCTGATCAACTTCTGCCTGGAGACAACTTAAGAGAGAAGTAACTCCTCCAATTCATTAGAAAGGATGCACCGGGTTCAGTGTTATGTATGTAAGAGGAAGCCAGAAGAGGTGATGCAAGCAATCAATTGCACTCAGTAATGCAGTGATGTATTAGTAATATGCAATGTATTGAACTAGAAGCTTGGCTTACAGTCCAGTAAGGAAAACATACCTCTTCCAGAAGAAAGTCAGCCCTTTCTTCTTTGCTTTCCTGCTCGTAAGTGTGGAACATTTCTATACCAAATCTATAGAAAACAGAAGTATAACTCAGCTAGCCAAGCACATCTCTAATGTAACTTCATATCTATCACAAAGTGAAGCAAAACTTTTTTCCTTTTTTTCATCTGTACAACCTTTATTAAGTATGCATTTATCAGTACTTTAAAGTTGTTTACCATATAAAATATTTCATGGAGCATATACAGCTCCTGACATCATAAACAGTAGGCAAACTGGGTCTGTAAAGCCCAGACATTCAAGTGATTGCATGGAAAATGTAGTAACTATGAATGCACATCCTGACATCACTAAACATATTAATATTTGTATTTTAGTGTTTGCATATATTCTCACAATTTTTAACAGTGTTTTGGGTTACTGTATTGGTTTATTGAAAATATAGCTTCTATGCATAATTAATAAAACACATTTAGAATATTTTTCACATTCTGTTTGTGACTAATAAGACAAAATTAGAATATCACACCAAAAATGTGCATAACCAAACAAAAAAATGTTGAGCATAGTTTAACCAAAGTTTCCTTTACTGCTTACCCAAGTAAGAAAACTGGAAATGTATTCAGACAGACACATAGGAGCTGGGTTTCATCTGCTTACAGGTAATGCCTATATATGTGCTTGCAATTTATACTCCCATTTTTGTAAATGGAAAGAAAATGATATTTCTAGGATGTGATTAGTCCTTTCTGAAAGCGAACATCTAAAAAATCTCAGATTGATTTCAACCTTGTAATGCTTATTTCTGTGACTTAACAGAAGGAATTTAGCTCAGTCATAAATATCGATTATGTAAGGTGATTCTTACCCTTTAAATCTTTCCTATTGCCTCTCTTGAAGTCAATAGCAAAGATTCTGTTCATTTTACTACTGAATCCAGATGACTTTCTGCTGCCATGCTTAAAGAATCATCGAAACCAGGAATGCAGGTGCACATCAGCTGTCTTGTGGATAGGGAAACTAAGATATGCAAAAGCAGTAGTGTAGTTCTAGCTTCTCCACTAAAGCCCATACTCGTGTGTCAGTTACTGTTGGTTTATTAGATGTCTGAAGAAAGTATTACAATGCAAGACTATATGTAGATTTTCTGGGACATTATGTCTGGACCCCAGACCAAGATGTGCAGGATGGCCTGGGTCCTCACTTCTCTAGAGAAGGCTGGCTTTATTCCACTGTCTCACTATAAAGCATTCCACCTTCCTTCTCCAAGACTTTTACTTCCCATCAGCATAAATATAACTTCTGGGGGCTCTTTTGACTAATAACATGAGGAATGTGTTGCAGCCCAACAGACAAGTAGGTTTTGGCATGAACGTGAATTGCGCCCCCAGACATGGCTGAGATAGATAGCCAAATACAGAGCAGTCTCAGTCATAATGACTGGTAGGAGAAGTTCAAGAGCGGAGCTATTCCCAGAACTGTATCAGGGTGTGTTTTGGACATAGATTCAAATAAGAGCATGAAAATGAATTAACTTCCCTGCGCTGTGAGCAATCATAAGGCCAGAACCCAGAATAAAACTGAAATGAGGCTTTTTGGCAGCATAGAATCACCACTAGCTTTGGCGTTCCTCTTACATGAAGTTATTTTTTAGTGTGTTCCTTAATTTTTGTTAGCTTGGGCTTTTACCTTACGGGCAGCTGGCACAGGTGTCTTTTAGATGGTCTAACCAACAAAGGTGCTGATTAGTGGCTGTTATGTTGCAAAAACTTCTGCTAGAGGAGCTGACAAAATAAGCAGGAATCTGTTAGCGGGGGCCCTAAATTCTGTCACCATGTTACAGTCAGTATAGTTGAAACACAGCAAATACAACTTGTTTTAATGTCTGTAAGTGCTACACAGGGCCCTCTTTTCTCAGATGAATTTTCACACTGTGCGAAGCATTGAGATAACACAATAGGTAGAGAAAAATATAGGTCTTCATTTGTCTTCTTAATTACTCCTATAATGAAAGGCATGGCACTGCCTCCTTCTCTCTACTGGCTATACGAGGTGCTTACAATGATCAGTTCACATGTAAATGTCTACACTGTTGGCATCTTTATTAAATAAAATTAATCCAACACCTTGTTTTCCTTACCAGGTCATGATTAAAATTTGTGGGGTTTTTTTTATATTGTGCTTATACAAACCCATATCTTACTAGCATCTTGCATTAATTTGCTGATGGATGGACACCATTCCCTCTGTGTGCTGTGTGACTGTGAAATTGCACAGTGGATGCTGAAATTCAGCAGGTAACTCTGCAGGTGAGCTAAGGAAATCCACAGCAGTGCACAGCATGGAGAGAGGTTGCTTTTTCTCATGTGGTTCTTGAAGTTGCAGTAATACATAAATTAAGGTACTTTAAAATAAGTTATTTTAAAATATACACTTTAAATAAGTGAATTCGGGTTTGTTTCGGTTTTGTTTTGGCTTTGTGGTTTTGTTTTTTTTTTTTTCCAGGTAGAAATGTGGAATGAAATCAAAGCCTGTGTTGTGATGAAATCATTTTATAAAAAACCCTAAGCCACCTTATAAGCACTTTTTTTTTGAAGAAAAACCAGGGTGCTCCAATAAAACACGTTACTATGCCAGTGTGATCACCCCTGTCCTACACTTGTGTTTGGCTGTGCACATTGTGAATTTTTCAGGTAGCTTTTTGGGTTATCTGGGGCGGCTTGGCCTCACTGGAAAATACTACAGGATCACTGGTGATCAGCTGGAATAGCAGAGAGCTAAGAGAAGTTCAGCCCAAATGCCCTGTGTTTCTGCAGGGTTTGCTCATTTCCTTTCAGAACCCTACTAAAAATAAAGCAATGCAGGATTTGTAGGGAGGGATGATACCTTTTGTTGAATGGATAGATATATGTATTTGTCCTGGGTTCACCAGTAGCAGTGGCTGGAAACATATGCTGTGCCCCACACCACTGCCTGGAACACTATCCTGGGTCTTGAAAAACAGATTTTGTGGCAACAAGGAACCCCACAGAGAACTGAGTCAGACAATGGGACTCATTTCCAGAACAACCTTATAGACACTTGGGCCAAAGAGCACGGCATTGAGTGGGTATATCACACCCCCTACCATGCACCAGCCTCCAGGAAAATCAGACGGTACGATGGGTTAAGTATTACATTGAGAGCAGTGGGTGGTGGGACTTTCAAACATTGGGATACACACTTACCAAAAGCCACCTGGTTGGCCAATACCAGAGGATCTGCCAACAGGGCTGGTCCAGCCCAGTCAGAACTTTTACATACTGTAGAAGGGGACAAAGCTCCCATGGTGCGCATAAAGAATTTGCTGGGGAAGACAGTCTCGGTTGTTCCTGCTCTGGGTAAAGGCAAGCCCACTCGTGGGATTGCTTTTTCTCAGGGACCCAGATATACTTGATGGGTAATGCAGGAAGATGGGGAAGTCCGATGTGTACCTCAAGGGGGTTTGATTTTAGGGGAAATCAGACAGTGAACTCAATTGTATGCTGTTGCCTGCTGTGTAACACTTTTATAGCCCACCAACTAGATGGCCTGACTTTGCTCCGACCATCATTCCAACAAAGAATGAACTTTGATGAAACTAGACGAGTTCTGCGGTAAAGGATCGATCAGCATCAGCAGGCAATGATCCAACACTGCCACAGCTTCTCTTGCTCTGAAAAACTGATATGAGAGATGGACTCTGACATCGTAGGTCAGATGGGCTCAGCAGCTTTATAGGGATTGGTCTATGCACTAAGGAATGATCTCTCTCTCTCTCTCTATCTCTCTGCGGGTGTATATATGTATATATATGTAAGAATTATGGTATAGTGAAAATTTGGGATCTGAGCATGTTGTGAATGGTATGGAATAAGGCGTGGATACTGTCTTGGGCGCAGCAGTAGCAGTCATTTTTCTCCTTCTTAGTAGCTGGTGCAGTGCTGTGGTTTTGACTTTCAGGCTGGAAACAGTGCTGATAGCACCCATGTTTTCAGTTGCTGCTCAGTAATGTTTACTCTGGCCAAGGACTTTCTAACTCTCACATTCTGCCAGGAAGGAGGGGAAGCCGAGAGGAAGCAGAGACAGGACACCTGACCCAAACTGACCAAAGAGGCATTCCATACCACGGCACGTCATGCCCAGTATATAAACTGGGGTCAGTTACCCAGAAGGGTTAGATCACTGCTTGATCAGGCTGGGTATCAGTCGTCGGGTGGTGAGTGGTTGTATTCTCATCCCTTATTTTCCTTATCATTATTATTATTGGTGGTAGCAGCAGTGGTTTGTGTTATACCTTAGTTACTGGACTGTTCTTATCTCAATCTGTAGGAGTTATATTCTTTCGATTCTCCTCCCCATCCCCCTGGGAGTGGGGCAGTGGGGAGAAAGGGAGGGAAGTGAGTGAGCAAACTGTGTGGCTGATTTACGGCTGGGCTTAAACCATGACAGTATCTAAGTTTTGTCTGGTTTTAAGTCACAGCATCCTTTCTGTGTATGCCAAATTTCAATACCCTTGTTGCAGGACATGTAATTGCTCTTATGGAAATAACCTTTTTCCCAACAAACTTTACCTCACTTGTCACTTTAGACCATGACTAATCAGCAAGAGGTAAGAGCAAGTATCATTTAGCAAGAATGCTTTTTCAAACGTCCTCACGCTTGGTATTAGCACTGTTACCTGCTCCATCAGTGAGAAATCTGAAACTTTACCTCTAAGGAGCCCACTGGGTACTGGGAACAGGCAGTAGTGAGCTGGCTGCTGATCCTCCTGCTTCCTATGTAAAGACTGAAAACTTTTCTTAGAGAAGCAAACTGAACAAATAGCCAGGAGAGTAAGACACAAAAGACATCATCAAGACAATAGAATTTGAGAGCATTCCAGTATGTAGAATTCCCGTTGCCATTAATCAGAACTCATTGCTATTATTATCACTGGACTTAAAATGTATCCCTGAACTATGTCCCATTAAATGATTTTTCTGATTAAGGGCATCCTGATTAAGCAGAGTGCACTGTACGGTACTTGAAAAAAGGCACTATTTATGTACAAATCGAAACCAAATAGAGTACTTACCAGATCCCCATTTAGGAACCTTTTGCTGACATCAGACTATTCTTTTACTGGCACTTTGAAGTGATTATAGAAGAGAAAAAGGGTATCATATTGTTGGGACAATAAAGATGAGGCAAACGGGATTGTGGTTTTAATTCTCCTGTCACCTGCCATGGAAAGGGATAATTTGCAAGGAGTCAATATCAAGGGAGCCCTGGGTAGCTCTTTCAGCTGATGAAGCAGGGAATGAAATCACTAGACAATCACTCAGAGAGATGAGCTCGTGGTGCAGACCACTAGAATTTTTACTTTCAATTCTTCAGTATTATGCATTTAGTAAAACTTTATCAGAACCTTGTAAGTAAGTTGAAGACTCTCCTTAAATGTTTGTCATAGCTTTCTGTGGTTTTATTTTGGTTTGTGATAGCTTTACATTTTTTGTCCATGACCATGGCAGGGGGGTTAGAATTAGATGATCCCTAAGGTCTTTTCCAACCCAAACCATTCTATGATTTTATGATTCTGTGGCTTTTCTAGCAGGTGCTTTTTAAATGACTGCAACACCGAACCTGCTATTAATTTCATAATGTATTAATAATGTCTATAATGGGAGGTAATAAGCTTTTGTCCTAAAAAAGGTATAATTAATGCATTGTATCAGTCTGCATGCAAAGAATGGGAACAAGAAACACATTATTTCCCATACTTTTTTTTTTTTTTGGTGACTTCTTTAGGATTTTACAAGAATCTATTTGCAGGAGCTTAACAACTTTGTGTAATGAGTGTGAAATTTACTTACCTTTTTGAATACAGGTTCAGCTGGGTACTTAACCACTTAATTTGTTTACCAAAAAAAAATATCCCAAAGACATTGATCTGTGGTTAATTATGCCAATGAAAAAGTAATTAAAATGGATGTCGCCCAGCATCCTAAACCTCTACATATATCCTGTACCGATCACCATTCAAAGTATTATTTAATTCTTCAAACATTTGTATGGCTGAGTAAACTCTATGGTTAATGTTTTGTTGTGGTTTTCTTCAGGGAAATCATGTAAGCAACGTTTTTTTGGTTAATCTTGGCTGGGGTCCATAGTTCTGGAAAGACAGCAACAGTTCTGTGCAGAAGTATCAGTGGGAGCTTTTGACACAGGGTAAATCAAACCCAACATAAAACTTATAAACACTGTATGAATTCTAGTATGCAGATTTTCTTCTGGCAAGTGCTGGCTTGGGGTCTGTCTGAGCAAAACACAATGTTCCTTTTTCTAAGTATTTGAAAGCACTGATGAAGCAAAAATGCAGTGCACAACTGGCCTTTGGTATTTTCTAGGGGGAGAACATCTGCACACATGCAAAATCTAGAGTTTCAGCAAATCATCTGGAAGCTGCTGATGCATGTGTTTTCAAAAGTGACAAACTGAAGACATGACTTTATTTGGGCTCTCAGAGTGATTCTTATCTGCATGGGAAACAGGAGCCCCTCTGTTTTTCAGCCTGAGCTAGATTCTGCTTTGTCTTGTCCTAGTCAAAAGACAGAAACAAATAGAGTGATATTCTTCAGTCCTTTGTTCAGCTATTTCTTTAGCTGCCCTACCATATTGCAAAACCACTGCTGTCTAATCACTGACTACCTTAGAGGAGAAGAGCTTTGCACAGTGTAGAACTGAATCCACCAGAAACTTTTAAAATGTCAAAAAATTCAAATATCACCTATTGGAACTTATAGTCAAGTCAAGGTCAAGTTTGTGCTTCAGAAACACTCCTCGTTTATACCTTTGCCATTCTAGCGGCTTCGGGAGATATTTGATGGGTAAGGAAATGTGAATAGAATTTGTAAGAAGAGGCAGAAATTATGAAAACTTTACAAACCAATTTATATCTTGAAAACCTTCTAGTCTGGTTTCATAGGCTTGGGAGATTCAGATGGTTCAGATGGTTGGGATGCTTATCAAAACCTTCCCAACCCACTGAAGCTTATGAGGTATAGCCATCACTTCTTGAGAACATCCAATTGGAGCTGCAAAGCACAGGGCCTGACTGCCCTTACAGTGTGAAATACATGGTGCAGACAATGAATTTGTTATGGTGTAAAACTAGAGAAATTTAAGACACTGGCACAGAACTAAGGTAGCATACTCAAAGTCATATGCAAAGTATCTGTAATTTGACTTACAGTTGCTATGGTGATATAAGCTATATGCTTGGCTGGAGTAAAGTGGCATAATATGCTAAAGACTGCAATACAGAGTGGTGGTGCACAGAAACTTAGAATTGTTGTTAAACCTGGAAACAATACAATTAATTATCAATCCAAGGTGGTATCTATGTGAAGAACCTTCTTCTACTGTTCTGCCCAGAACATTTCAGTACTCATAAGCATTGCTAGAAATCAATCTGTCTATATGAAAAAGTTTTACTGCTGTTGAATTTTAATGTTTTAGTTATACATATAAGAACTTAAAATACACTCCCAACTTTTTTCTTATTAATTGACCTTGGACATCCTATCAAAAATATGAGAGCTTCAATAGCAACCTGTAGGAGTTCAGATATCTCTCAAATCCCTGTTCCACATGTGCAAGAATTACTCAGTAGTAATTATGGTGTTTGAATGAAAAATATATGGTATAAAACAGAGCTAATAACCGTGACCTGGGTTTGGTCTAAATATCTTTGAAATTTTCTATGAATTTTAAAAAGAAGAATTTAAGACCAGCTAAAATAAATACACTAAGAGACCTCCAAAATAGAAGGAAACCAGTCTGACAGAGCAATTATCCCAGCTTTATTCTAACACACTGTGATTTTGAAACAAGCAATGCCCCAAGTCTAATTTTTTTCCCCAGAAGCTATCATTATTTACCAAGCATATTTCATGAACCATTTCTAAAATTGGACTAGTAAACAGTAATAGTGTTTTAATTCTTAGGTAGCAAAGAGCAGAACAACAGATGTCCTATAATTCAGATTTCTGGAAAACAAACCCAGCAAACAAATCTTGTTTGTAAGACAGCTATATTTTCATTAGCTATTTATTAAAGCAGGTTTTATTTTTATTTGCTGCTGCAGTAAAAAATCCACTGAGAAATAAAGAAAACTGAAAATGTGAAACTCTAATACTGATACATTGCCACAAACATGTATTTCGAGTCTTCTATTAATTATTTTATAAAATCAGCATATCATGTATGATGTACAATTCTCTTGCACTGCTTCTCCTCTAAGAGATAAAAACTGTTGTTTCTCTTACAGTAAGTTGTTATTCTCTATAGTCTGCCTTTGAGAGCAATATTTATTGGCATATATTGGTATCACAGAAAAATATGGAGAACTGCAGTAAGAGAAAATATGTGCAGTTCAACTGAAAAAGTGGGAAATGCCCCTTAGTTATTGAAAATAAAAATAAGTCTCACATAAAGGACAACTTTTTTAAGACTACACATCTAACAAAGCACACCTCAGATTTCTTGGAAAGGCTGCACACCACCCATGTTCTTGCTCAATTTCCATTCACATCAGAGAAATCCTGAAACTCTGTAGCTTAGCATCTGGTAGTACCTCTTCTTATGAACCTATCTGCTTTAACATCACAGAACCACAGAATTGCTGAGGCTGGAAAGCACTTCAGGATATCTAGTCCATGCTCCCTTCAAGTAGGGTCAACTGGGGGCAGTTACTCGGGGCAATTTTCAGTCAAGGTTTGAACATTTCCAGGGATGGCAGCTCTACTACCTCTCTGGGCAATATACTCAGTGCTTGATCACTCTCAACATAAAAACTATTTTTCTTATGTTTTAGACCAACTGTCTCTAGCATCTAACTAAAGCCTGAATAAAACTGCTGCTTATATTTATTATTAGGTACAGTCATGGGGCAGTAGCAAATGATACAAAAATGTATAAGAGAGGAGATCCTCAGGACAGTGAGAAGAGCATGCAGCAAGCTCACTGCCTTGGACTTCAAGAGAGTAAAATTTGGCCTCTTCTGGAACCTGCTCGGTAAGGTTCCATGGGATATAGCCCTAGAGGGCAGGAGGGCCCAAGGCTCTTGGTTGATATTCAAGGATCACCTGCTCAGGAGTGATAGAACCCTACTAGAAGGAAGTGCTGCAGGAGGGCCAGGAGACCTCCTTGGGTGGATAGGGAGCTGCTGAGGAAAATTTGAAGGAAAACAGAGCCTAATAAAAGGTGGAAGCAAGGACAGGCAGTCTGGGAGAATACAGGGATGTTGTCTGGGAAGCTAGGGACCAGGTTAGGAAAGATAAAGCCCACTTAGAATTAAACTTGGCTAGGGATGTTAAGGACAACAGGAAGGGATTCTATAGGTATATTGCAAATAAAAG
>JANRGW010047872.1:0-23755 GCA_024733675.1 Psilopsiagon aymara
GAGGGACACCACTCGTTACTGGTCTCCAGCTGGACATTGAGCCATTGAGCACAACTCTTTGTGTGCGGCCATCCAGCAGCTCTTTGTTCACCCTCAGCTGCTGTCTCATGAGTTTGCCTACCAGCCAATGACCAAATAGATTTCCTGTTGATCACTCAAGAGTCACACCTCTGTTGTGATTCTTCCTAATTTCCATCAGCAATTTTTTAGGGGATGCAGCCATGGAGGAAAAAAAAAAAAAAAAGGCATTCTTAGGACCTGTACGGATAGACTTTCTGAAAGGAATTTAGCCTAAGTAGTAACAGGAAGAAGGATGGTAGCTCACAGACATGAAGCAAACCAAATACCTGAGTCCTTGAGGAACTGTAAGTAAGATCACTGCCACATTCAAACTATTATACAAGCGTTCATTTCCACTGTATGTTTGAGGAGGGAACAACTGGGAGCTTTCCGAGCTTTCATATCCTCTGAAATCTAGGAACCCTACCTACAAACAGATTTGGTCAAAGAAATATAAAAATACCTATAAATTTATAAATAAGCCTAAATAATAACATGATGACCACAGAAATAATAACTCTCTATAGCAACATAACATTCTAATTTTAGAATAAACAAGTTGGCTAAATTACACCATTGACAATTTCCATCTGAGTTGTTGATTGAAATCACTGAGGTTGAATTCTCTATATTTCTCAAACTGCAATAAATGGTCACAACAAGAAAAAATGAACTAGCTTGTTTATAAGCAGTGTGTAATAAAAAAAAATATGAGTTAAATGAGAAAATATCTAGACGATTACAGGAGAACAATATATTCAGACAGGATTGAAGATTAGCCGGCAATTACAATTAAAAGAAAGCAAAGTGGAAAAAGCAACCCTTCTATTACACAAAATCCAACAATATTCTGATTTTTCTTAGCTGACCAAGAAATAATATAAATACAGAACTGAATCCTCCATAGATGCTATTTTGCCTGATGTCATCATTTCATTTCACATATAAAAGCTGGGTGCATTGTCCACAATGCGTTAGCTACTACAAACATTATCCTGACATGACACAGAGCCTACTATTGCTCTTGGTTTCTTACAAAATGCATTTAAGCTTACTTCCAGATCACAATGCAAATTGGGTAGCATTAAATAAAAATGAGTTGCTTTTGTGTGACCCCCATTCTCCCTCAGTCAGTTGTGCCCCTTTCAACCCAGCATAATTTCAGAATGGTTTCAAGCTGTTCTAACACAGAACAGGGAAACAGCTTGCACTGAGCAGCAGGAGAAGGCAAAAGTGAGCTTTAAATACTCTTTCTGCACTCCCCTTTTCATGGTATTTAGATTATGGCTCCTGTCCAAGCCTCTGGTCCTCTGATTTCAAAGCAACAACTGCACAGCAAGACTGCAACATTTTGCTATAATCTACAACACAAATCTTATTAAAATGCAGGGAAAAGCCTTTTTGGTTTTTTTTTTTTTTTTTTTTTTTTTTTTTTTTTTTTTTTTTTTTTCGAAGAGTCACTGCAGCTGTACAGATGCCTCAAATGTGCTGCTAAAATGGTTCACAGGACCTGGCAGCACAGCTGATTTCACTTTAACGAATGCTGTCAACATTAATTTCGTATTACAAATAGACTTAGTCTTGATTCTTTAAATGACAGCTTAGTAAGTATAAGTTGCATCTCACAGTTTAGAGTACACTGTCAGATTTCTGTGGATTTTATTGAGCTTGAACAATTAAGATAGCTTGGTTTTCAATGTTAGCTCAAGGTTATTTCCTTTCTTCAGACCTGTATCACAGCAAAATTGTTCCATTCTCTTTTTCCTTTCCATCCTGACTCTTCATCTTGAACAAAATCAAACATCTTGCTATTCTGGTACATGTGTATGAAAGACTTTTCTATCTTCCCTTTCTCTTTCTCATCACCAGTTTTTAAGGAGCCTATGTAGCAACTACATGAGGCTTGCACATATGCAAGTGCTGGTCCCTGACAGTTCTTCCACTGATATATGATTCCTTATATGGGAAAAGCTGGTGGCTTGCAGATCATGATGTGGAAGGCAAAGGCAGATGAAAAAATATTACCAGACTGCCTCATCAAAGGTTAGGCGGAGCTGCAATCACTTTAGGTCTGGTGGGACAATGATTTATCTGCCTAAACAACGGCAGGATGCATTTTCCAGGAGTCTGATTTGGAAAACAGCCTAAAACACACTATAAAAAAGACTTTAGAAAGTGTTTTAAACTAGGTCACTTTCTTTTAAATAATCCCATTGAAATTTCCACTTAAATAGAGAGATAATTCTTACTTAGAACTTTAACAATGCTAAATGCCACCTTCTCTCTCCAATTAAATCTTTGCTTTTGAATACAGATGTATCATTTTTCTGATAACAGGAGTCTTTGTCAGAGAATATTTAAAGCCCAGTGATGGCAAATATAGTGCTAAGCTGATCACAGGGAGCTTATTTCTATACTGCTAGCAAAGCTATATAGCAAAATTGTTGAAGTAGGCAATAGGGGGTTTTAAAGCACAGAACTTTGTAAAAAAGTAAAATCTTTGACCAAATATTTCAGAATACTTTCACAAAATTATCGGAATATTGGGGGAAATGGTGGAATTTAATGCTAGTTGCAGTTGCAGGGCTTTTACCTCAAGTTTCCTCTCCAAACTATCTGAAGCCAGGAGTTCACAACCACATTGGCGTGTATGAGCCTAACAGCCAGCACAGAAGATCAGGCTACAGGGCTATCTAGCCAGGGTGCTGAAGTGAAAACACAACTTTTTTTTTGAGTTGGGTTTAAAGCCAGTGTTTTAAACCCTCAATATGTGATTTCATAGTGATAAAATTGTAATGTCACATCAATATTTTAATACACAGTTCTACTTTTTTTAAATAAAATCATATAAATTTTAAAAGTCTCTCACTGGCTAACATGGCCAGTCTCAGAAAGCATACAGTGTATGCTCTTTGCATTGAAGTCCGTCTGAACCAAGAATGCCTTTTACATAGCCAAGATCCCTTTTGGCACTGAAGACTGGGCCTTGGTTCTATACAAGAACCAGTTTTTCACGTAGTTTTCCAAGATGTGCATTGTTTATAATGGATGCACCTAATATATCTATTTTTCTCATGGCTACTTACCTAAAACAATGGAAAGCTGAGCTGAATTGGATCCATGGGTCCTTAATTTTAACACAACAGGTATAACAAAGAAAACATAGAATAAAAAGGGCAAGGTAAAGAGAGCACTAAGAATCTCTTAATTAAGAAAAATATACAACTTCTTGAAGGAACTTAGATCCCCAAGATATACAAAGATGAAAAACTCCTGGCAGTTCTCTGACTGAGACTTGAACACTTTAGTACTGTCTGTAGTGTAATGGGCTTTCCCTTGGTTGTGCATCTTTAATATTGGTTGTTGAGAACACTGGCCTACAAAAACTAGGGAAAAAAAACTCCAACTAACTAATGATTAATGAATCCAGTATTTCTAAGAAATAAAGTATACCAAGTATACCATTTTTTTAATTCAACATAATTTGAAATCTAGCAGTTTCAAAGAATCTTATAGCCTTCCAGTTCCATCCCTTCCCTATTATTAGGTCAAAACTAATGGAGGAAAAATTTATTACCATTTATTATTTGACACTGTAAAACATCCAAAAGCCCTCTGATGGATTTTCATCCTAGGCACATATTTGCTGCACACAGCCATGATTCCTTTCCAAAATTTCATATAGTTTCTGATGAGAAATCAATAACTTTTTAGGTAAAATGCTTTTTTAAATGGATTTCTCTGCTTTAAAATGTAACAACCTGTTAATATGCTGTCTTCCTAACGTCCATACGAAAATTGTCACATTATTTGTTGATGTGAAACAAAATGTCAGGATAGTTGATGGTCCTATGACAAGGTAATATGCTATCATTAATGAACACAGCACTTGAACAACAAACCTCTCTCAGTTTCAGTAAGAAATGGTATGGAAAGAAGGTCTTTGGCTCAGAAGAAAAGACCACAAAAGTTACAGTGCTCCCAGCAAGCTCTTTCTGATCATATGGAAAAATATAAGTGCTCGAGGTAGCCTCGTCCTCTCTGACTTAAACAAGAAAGAAGACAATTTAATTCAGGTCCTTTGAATCCAAGACGACACTATCGTCTCAAAGCAAGAAAAAAACTCAAACAAAAGACCTGTAGGGCATCCTAGTATGTAAGATATCACCTACTGCAACTTGTTAACCCCAGCTAGTTCATCTGTGATAATTACACAGTGAATTTTATTAAGAAATAATGACTCTGCTTCATGATTGCCCATGATGACTTTCGAACAAATTTGTACCCTTCACTAGTAAGCACATGAGAATCTTTTCCTCAGGAAATCAAGCTGCAACATGCTCCAAGTTGAACTCAAAATGTCCAACTGAAAAGGCTATTAACTACAAAGTTTAGATGTCTGCCCAGGTACAATATGCATAAAATTGTAACAGGACACTTTAGATTAACTGTGCCTCTAGCTAGGGAATTTTGGTGAGGTGACTTAACAGCATTGCTAGTTACACATTTCTGTATCTTGCTGCCAGGCAAGGAGAGCAAAGCAGCAGCCTTCCGTGTATTTCTTCATGGCAAAATAATACAGTTCTGATCTTGTCATACACAACACACTTGTACTTACAGTTTCTTCTGACTATTCCAACCTGTGAGATTTTTCAGCACATTTTATTTCATATATGCTGAATAACAGGTATCACATGATGTCACCCCATAATTTGCTAGTTATTTTAAAGGAAGTGTTAACCTCTTCTATGTTTCTACTCAGAATTGGCATCAAATCACACTCACTATGATTCATTCAATTTCACATTTTATCTAATATAAATGCTCTTTTATAAGAACAGTTTGAAATGGGAATGGATATTATTGCAAGACTACTATTCATTTTAGAAAGGCATTTGCATAATCAAAGTAATAAAGCATAATGTAATATAGACAGATATTACATACAGAAATACTACATATTAAGAATATTACTGTTGATATAGCTTATAAGATGGTGTAATAGTGCTCTATCTCAGATTTCATGCAGTAGAGTAGCTTTTTCAGATACTTAATTTATTTAAGGTCCCAGAGGTGTAGCAGTCAACCAATTTAATAGCAAGTATAATTGCAGCACGATGCTCCAGTGCAGAATGCTTCATCTAAAAAGTGCAAACAGCAATAAAAAGCTGTTGCAGTTTGAGTTAACTTGAAATGTTGAGGCCTTTTAAGAACTGGCATTAAAATCCTTATGAAAAAACAAGAAAAAAGAACCCCAGCACACCAAGATGCAGCACTGACTAGGGGGTAAAAAGCTTCAGCATGAAACTAAGATCTGAAGACCTGTCTTCAAACCTGTGTCCTGGTAGGTGACTTTAGGAAGGTCTCTTCCATGCTCTGAGACCCTGTTCCATCACTCCTAAGGGACATGAGACGGTGTGTTTGTTACACAGACTTCAATTGCAGGTTTCTTCAGGCAAGGACTGTCAGAGTTTGATTGGACTCTGCATATTGTTTCATAAAAAGAACAAGATGTCCATTTTGCTAAAACTGGAAGCTTATTCCATCTGGCAAGAATACAGCTGCTACATCCTACCTATGCCATGGATAGCCTTGAACACATTTAAATTAACAGACTGATTTTGAGCCAAGCACGTATTTATAGTCTGCTGTGGAAAGGCATTTTGAGAAATATACTGGGGTCAAACTAATCACATTAATATAACATTGTAAACTAATGCTGCTCCTTTTGCTGAGAGAAACATGAATAATAAAATCTGTTGTAGAGGATACTTGCTGATTAAAAGAACTGTAAAGACTAATGTGAACACAGTTTTATTGTTCCATTATAAAATAATAAGATAATGTCAATGCAACTTATCTCCATGATCTCCAACATTAAAGCACTACAGCGAAACCAGCAAGTTACTGCAGTGAAAGCATGCACATGACACAGTTACCTAGTATGTAGCGCTGTTATAGCCATGATAATAGCAAGAATCTAAGCTTAAAAGCATTGAGAGTCAAAGTTTGTGTTCACGTTCCTTAAAGGCACAGAACAACAAATGATTTGAGATACCAGGGGCTGAAGCCTACGTAAAAAGACGTGAATGAGACATAGCCTAGGACACTGGGAAATTCATTTTTTGCCATATTAATTTATCTGCTGTTCCAAACATGTTAGATTAACTTGTCGTATTTGAGCTGAGGTTTCCTAAGGTTTAATGGCTGCCCATCATTAAATAACTTTTTTAGATTACTTGTATTCATGCACAGAAAAAGAAAATCTTGGTTAATAAGGCTGTGGAGAATACCTCACAGAGGAAACATTGTTCAGACTCTTCAAGCACCCACAAATAATGGAAAAGACCTAAAGTTTTAATTTCAGGTCCTGAATTGTTAAATGTTCTGTTATCATCGCCTCTCCTTTAAGTATCATCCTATCACCCAAGAATTAGGAGATGTGAGCATCAGTGGCTCTGACATAAATACGTTTTGGCTATCCTTTCTTTCTGAGGACAGTTTACATAAAACACCCATTCACTGACATCACACTTCCCTACAGTTGACATCTTTCTACCATCTTTAAGCTGCAGGCAAGAGATCAGGGATTTTGTACACCTGGGCAACACAGCTGGTACAATCTCTTTCCGCATACTTTCTTCATCAGCAGAATGAAGATGTTTCAGGGATCAGGAAGGCCAAAAATTATGCCTTCCATTATTCAGCCACTATCAAAGGTCCTATGTAAATTTATAATTTT
The DNA here is from genome assembly GCA_024733675.1 of Psilopsiagon aymara. Lineage (NCBI taxonomy): Eukaryota > Metazoa > Chordata > Aves > Psittaciformes > Psittacidae > Psilopsiagon > Psilopsiagon aymara. The sequence goes on from JANRGW010047872.1 coordinate 6,803, forward strand.
TGTGGTAAGAAATGTAATACCTAACAGGTAGTTCAAAGTACTTTTTAATAACTTGTATCACTTTCAAGAGCCTATATATTGCACAGTTACTTATACCTCCTTGCCTCTATATTTGTCAACTTACATTATTACTTAATGGGATTTAATTCAGAATATATACTCTGCTGTACTTTAATACCTAAAAAGTACTGTCTATACCATATTATTCAAGACAGAAAAACGATACAGGAAATAATTCACTGCTTATTCATTAATTTGCCGTATATATATGTATGTATGTATATATATATATAAAGGTTGTGACATTCAGTGCAAACCTATAGTAGCTTAAATGCTGTCTATCAAACTGCTACAGCTTGCTTAGTTCACAGAATTATTGGTTTTGGCTTACCCAAATCTGTAGCTTAATTCTTTTTTCATTTTTGAAAACTGTTTTTACTTTGAAATCAATCCCAACCGTGCTTACAAATGCAGACGTAAAGGAATCATCAGCATATCGGAACAAAAAGGAGGTTTTCCCAACACTGCTGTTGCCAATAATGAGCAGTTTGAACATGTAATCAAAGTTTTGGTCAGATGTTTCTTTCTGGACATATCTGGAATCTTGAGCAGATGCCATCTGTAATTCAAAATAAAAAGAAATCGTTTATTGCCTCTTGTAGCATATAAAACCAGAAACATTCAGATTTTATTGGAGTTTTTGATGTCAGATATTAATAAACCACGAAGAAGTCCACTGATGATGAAATAATTTTATGGTTCTCGTATTCATGGTAACAGTTCTGGTTGCAAATGAGGATGTAAACATCCCTGGTGGCTGGTATCAAAAAAATAACTCTAAAAATCTGTGACAGTTCCAGAGTATATAATTAAAAAGAGCTACATTCAGAAGATGTGAGGAACTAGCCAGACAGTGAAAATACAAGATAACATACTTTACTTGAACACGAAGGAAATAAGAGATGAATGCTGTGTTATGATATGAGATATATTTCCAAGCAAAAGTTTAACATGGTTTAGATCTCATAAAATTCTTGAACCATTTATTTTACTGTAAATATGCTGCTGTCTTTTGTAATGCTTATCACTGTATCCAAAGTATTTTGCCTTTACCAATGTTCAGTTTATTATCTCATTGAATAGTGAGTTTGGTATATACTTCTGAAATATTTTTTTTTCCAATTCTACTCTATTTATAGTTTGGAATTTGAAATGATAATGAGCTATCAGTTGTTAATGTTTTCAAATTTGAGTCCTTAAAATACAGTTTCTAATCCATATAAAACAGTTGAACCACCACAGATTAGTGAACATTGCTGAACAGCAAGGCTATTTCGCTGTAGCGACTTCAAAAAACACAGGTTCCCTTTATAAAAACTACACTTCTGGCTTTCAGGATAGTTGCAGAAATTAACTTTAAAACCTGACCAAAATTCTGCCTGAGATGTTCAAAAATCAGATGGCAAAAATAGACCAAAGACCTTAGAACTAGGTAGTGTTTCACCTCATGCACTTTTTGGGAAAAAAAAATTATATTTTTGGGAGCCTGGCAGAATTTTAAATTCTTGGAGTTTGGCAACACCAGGGTCAACAGTTTTGCATGCTAATTTCGGACAGAAAGACAGACATCATATCCTAATGTAAAGGTTTATAGAAAAGCAGGTCACCTCAAAGATTTCTAAGCTAGACATCTGGGAGTACATGTGAGCAGATGAGTGAAGAGCTGGAACCAGGGTGAAGGCTGCACACTAACGCACCTTCTCAGCAGAATTTCAACTACTGCATAAATTTTCTGAGCTAATTCTGCTGTCTCATAGCACAAGTAACAGTATGCCAGCTTCTTTGGGTTACTGAAGAGGCATATAGAAGTGAGGACAAAAAGTCCTGAAGGAGACAACGGAAATAACAAGCTTATGAGAAAAAAAAATCAGTATAAGCTTATATTCCATAAAAAATGAAGTACAGAGTGTTTGATTTCAGAATTAGCCTTTATTCAGTAGTGACTAAAGATCTTGATTAAATGTAGTCTTGGGTACCTATGTGCTTGCACCCTTAGTATTTGCATTGGCCTTAACATTAGTTCACCTTCACGAACATGCAATAAAGAAGTTTTAGAACAAAACCCTAAATATTATCAAGAATACACACCACTATTTTTTTCAACTTTCGGATTCCTATAGCAAAAGATAAAAGGAGACCCTTTCCATGTTCACTACTATCCCTCATTTTTAAACTATTTGGGGATATTTTGCTTAGAACAAGAGAAAAGGAAAGTCAAATGCTGCTTAAACCTCTCTAACCACAATTGGCAATAAAGTGGCAAGAGTATGTTGATGTTGTGTTTGCAACAAGTCAATAATTCCAGCAGCCAAAAGACTGTGAAGTGGCTGGGGATGCCAATGTGTAACCTGTACACTTGTTCAGCTGCTTGTTCTGCTGCCCTTCTCGCTCCTACCTGCAACACAACAGCTGAAAACAGAGGTTAGAATCCACTTCTAGCAAGAAGAATCATCTCCTTTCTTGATTTTTTTACGTCCTAGGAAGCTTCCCACATAGCTTCTTCAATGCACTTAAGGGTTACAAAAAGGGGGATTATTTCATTGCTGCCTTCAGTCTTATGTGCCTTACAAATCGTCACCATGCACTTTAATGCCTGCTACTTCAGAAAAAGTATGATTCAGTGAGCAAAGGGATCAGGAGACCTGGATTCCAACAATAGTCTCGCTAAATTTTGTACATTATGTAGCCTTTCTGAATAAGAACTTGTTTCCTGTGGATGGTTTCAAATGCAGATTTTCCCCACAATTTCAGTGCTCCTCCAAATTACTGTATTTATGTGCATTACCCATGGAATAGTTTCCTTAAAAAATTTTCATTAAAAAATAATATTAAAACAAACAAACAAATCCCCCAAAACAAAAACCCAACACCTTCACTATGCCTTAAGCTCATGGATTCATTACTTGCAGTATCATATGCAGAATTATGGACAAGCTAAACACAGAAGTGCAGCCAGCTTTTATTTCAGGGGTAGGAGCATGTCTGCCTATTACAGAAGGCAGAAGGCACAGGAAAGGCATGGGAAAGGACTAACTTCCAAACCTCCCACCTGAGGAATCATGAGATGATTACTGAGCTCTTGATAACAATTCAAAATGTTTGAAAAGACCAACTTTAGCTTAGGGAGACAGTCTCCCTAGATTACCAATAGTGATCCTTTCTTGTGTCCAAAACCCAAATGAGTTTTAGAAAAGTACTAGCGCCTTCATGAGTCTGAAGGAACATCAAACTCAGTATGTGCGTTAAGACCTTGCCCTTACTTCCCCAACTTACTCATTCTGTACTAAGCACAAAGACAGATTCTTCAGAATACAACTCACATCACCTCTATCAGGCTCCCACCCTAACTGATACTCTAGGGTCTCTATTTTTTTGCTGACTGTAAGGACAACCGAGATATTTTGTCCTCTTGAACTTTTGGAATATGTCTGCACTGCTTCTCTTTCTTAAATGCAAGCTGCTGACTTCCAGTAACTATGGGATGCACTGCAGTCCACCTGCCCATGTATTAATATGTCAGTTCACTCCTAAACAGGAGTTGTTCTAACTACGGAGGCATTTGGCAAAGAAATGTGAAATCTAGTGCTGATAATATGTTCCTCCTTTGGAAACAATGCTGGAAATAATCACCAGGAATGACATGTTTAGACCTGCAATTAAATACTACATACATGGACAAGAACCAAATAGACATGCCAACCTCACTAACATGATATTCTGTTTCTATGAAAGCAAAACTCTTACCTTTATTTTGACAAAGTTCTCATTTCATATGATTAAATGCATACATTAAAGACCCATCACTTTCACCAAAACACAGTAAGTTTTTTCTACCATAAAATTTTGTCCTCATTTAGTACAATTGAAGACAGAATGTATAAGGGTACATATTTAGGTTTTTGTAGAAAGAGTCCCTACTTCAGATCCGTACATCCACTAGGATTTTAGTACCAAAGGCAGTCTCAGACCACTTCCTGGAGAACTTAGGAGCAGTTAGGTCCCCATCCTCCTAGAGGACTTAGAAGTAGGTATGTCCACAGCTCAAATATGGCCCAAGGACAAAAAAAAGGATGGCTTCCCTGCTTACAGCACATCTTGAAACTCCTAAATGTGCATTATTTATGGGCATAGGAGAGTTTTATCATTAGACAGAGTTTTTTATATCAGACCCAGGTACTTTTCAAGTCGTATGTTCAGCAGTTCCCTTGATCACAAAAGAACAGGATAAAACAGGGCAGGGCTGAGAACCAAGTATGCGCTCACCTTCTTAATAATAGCAAAACACTCGGCTGTGTTACTCTCTTAATGGCCATAGAGGACCTCATTCTTTGACAGAATTAATTTGATCAGCTTTCTCACTTAAGCAGAGCAGTATGACATGAGCTCCCTGGGCTGCACATAACTTCAGTTTGTAGTTCCGTATACACCCCACTCTGAATGCTTAATGCAAGATGAATTTGCCCTGGAAATATGATGCAAAAGGCAAGAAAAGTTGGAACTGAAAATACTGAGATTTACTCCTTTGTGCACTTCACAAATAAATATAGTGTTTTATTTCAAAAGAGATGGAGCTCCCTACACAATTTCTGTGAGATGACCTTTTTGCATTTTGTAAAATATAGTTAGTTAAACATAATAAATGGATATTGAAACAATGAAATACAATTGGAAAATTCAATGTTTGTAACTCTCTGGACTGTATGTAGGATGAACCACAAGTGAGTTGTCTTTAATGTGCAGATCAGATGCCACCACCAGAATCAAAATGTTCCCATGCTCTTTATTTATAAGAACACTATGACAACATAACCCAGTCATGAAAAGATCAATTATTTTCAAGGTACACCAGATGAAAAATCTAAAGATTGGGTTTTATTCCTAACTCTTTCAGGGGTATCCTATGACTTGTTTTTTTCCTTTTTCTGTATCCTGGGAAAGCTGCTTAGCCTCTTACTTCTGGTGTACTTTCAATTAATACCTCAGTACCCACAGATGAAGATCACAGCCAATTCTCAAAAATCCTTATCAGCTAATTTTTAACTGAGCATTTAATAATTAATTTACTGTTCATGCTATTCTATACCATTAATCACAAGATCCATCATAGACAAGAGGAAGCTCTGATAGGAAAAAAGATTGTCCATTAGTTTCTATCAAACATAGAAAATCTTAAACATGTTAAAAAAAAAAACAACAAAAAAACAGAGCTTTGTCAGATCCATAATATACCAAGGCACAATGCTGGATGGTCAGTGGATGACGCTGATGACTCAGTGCTGACAACAGCTCAGATCCATCAGATGACCTAGAGACAGCAGTTCTGGGGCTACTGCTCTCGCAGAAATTTCACACAGTTCCTCCTGTGAAATCGTTTGTGCACTGCTAAAACAGTTGGTAAAACAGCACAGCAGCAAATGCTGTGTAAGGAATCTGGCTGTGTTGAGTTCTGCAGAATATCTAAGGGAAGCAGCAGCCATAAACAAAGGGGTTTGGCCTCTCAGACCAAGCAGGCTGATTTGCTGGGGTTTTTTCTACTCTTGGTGTAAGGCTGGATGGTTAAAGAAGTAATCTTAACTTTTTTTTTTTTTTTTTTTTTTTTTTTTTTTTTTTTTATTAGATACGCACAGTGTCAATGAGACTTCTGGTGATTTTGTGTTAATGCATTTTGCATCTGATTGGTATGTCTTCTCGGTATGGTACTAGCATAAAACTTCCAACAGTTATGGAAATGACTGCCACACATACTGCTACAGTTTAATAAATTAAACTAGTAACTCCTAAGACTTAAAAGTTCAGTGGTCAATGCACCAGCCACTTACTTAGAATATATGGATTGCTAGCCATCTGCAGAGCTCAGCTTGTGAACCAATGTACTTGGCAGCATCAAGAGAAGCTTATATACTTCAAGGTATTATGAGGTTAGATTTATGAATATGTGTAAGCATATTCCGCATAACCAGGATAACCCAGTCTGAAAAGTTAGACCTGCAAAGTTCTATTATAAGCAGCATACTGAAATACCAAATTGGGGAATATTAAGAAGATAGAGAGAGGTGGAATTCAAAAACATTTAAACATTTTAAAGAAACGCTAGTTGCTTTGCATCAGTAGAAGTAGCATGAATGTGGCCACAGTGCTGACAGATGCCCAGGACTGCAGACTGCAACAGTAAAGAACAGCAGTAAAGAACAGTTTTGGCAAGGCTCTAGCACATGGATGCTGATGAATCTACTTTTGGCGAGTTACAGCATTATCCCTCATTTGCCATTCTTTAACCTAAATTTACCTTCTCTATGACAAGGGTAGCTTAAGAATGCTACAATCAAAGCAGTTAAGGAGTGAAACTTGAAGTGAATGAATCAGTATATGAATCACTGAGAAACTCTCACTGAACCTTCACTTCTGAAAGTACCAGGAAAGCCTTAGAGAAAACTGCTGAGAGCTACACAAACATTTCAACATATTCAGATTAATTCTTACAAGAAGGCAGAAACCACACCGACTTCCATGTTTTTCAGAAAAAGAGAGTTCATCACTTTTCACTTCTAACCCAAAGCCCTCTCCTTGGCCATAAGCACTACTAAGACTAACTTCTGTTCTTTGAAAACATGGTTAGAAAAATTAAAAGTAGTCACAAACTCTGACACGGATCTGATTATACTTAGCAGATGACAACAGCAAACTTTTATACTAGGTCACTCCTCTTCTGGAACGTCTTTTTGGGCTGCCTTTCTGGTGACTGTTGGCCCTTCTTGTCTACAGAGAAATGGCATGAGCTTCAAACAAAGAATTCATATAAATATTAAGACAGTGACACCACACAGGCCCTTTTTCTCCTCCTGCTAAAATACTTAACTTTTTAGTTTTCTATTTAATTGATTCTTGATGGAAATTGGAAAAAAATGCTTAAACTCTCCTCAGATTTGCTTTTGTCATAATCAAGAGACATACACTTGACCGCTCCTTCTGTTTTTCTACAAGCCAGAGATGGTAGCTCTGTAACAGACTGATCTATAAATTTGTTGTGTGCAAAAAAGAAACTACATTTCATGTAACAGGAAATCAGATAGCTAAAAGAGATAAGTCAAGCAATTAGGCAGCCAGTCTATATCACATTTGAACAAGGATCAACCATACTAGCTAATGTTGGGGAAAAAAAGGACTCTTAAGAAGAAGAATTCTCAATAAATATAGCTTTACTCAAATCTTTAATAGGACAAAGTGTATGCTGAGAATAGTGCAAGTAGAAGAAAGAAGAAAAAACATGCAGAAACAACAGAAAATTAAGCCTCATATGCCAGACTGCATTTTCATACCTTGGAAAAATCCAAATGCTTGTGATTATAATTTTGGATAAAATATGCTTAAAAATAGACAGTGTTTGACCATTTCAGCAGCCTTGAAAAAGTGGAATTTGTAGGGGGTTTTATAGCACTCTGCTGTCTCTTTTTACACTTAGGGTCTGATTTCTGCTGACTTTTATTCAATTGTGTTTAACAATAATTCTGTCTGTACTTTTTTATCATCTGTCCAATTATATAAAAAGCCAAGAAGCTGTTCTCTGATGTGTCAAGTGCATACATTTTTCTTTTCTATCTGGATTTTAGATTTTATTATAATGTTGTGCCACCGTTTTGTTTCCACAACTATTTAACAACATCAGTTCAACACCTACCAAATCCACCAAATGCAATAGTGACCAGTGTGTAGTTGTCACCCTGTATGAGCAGAATTTGCTTTTAATGAAATGCTCTCCAAAGCCAATACATACTAGGCATGACTTCAGTACCTCAATAGGTGTGTGTAAATAAGTTGCAAATACCACACAAACATTTCCAACATATGCATGTAGCTTGCAGAACTGGGTATTTTAAACAGCGTCCTAATTATTGTTCTCCCATCAGAAAACTGAAAGACCTTCTTACTGAAGAATAGCTTATTTCTAGTGCATCTCTTTGGTTAAAAGGTTTCAGCATGTGACATCTGACCAATTGCTCTGCAAAAGAATTGTAAGATTATCGGTCTCTGTCCAAAGTCAAGCAAACCCAAGTCCTTATTTGCATAAGTCAAGATTTCAGTCTTCTTTTTGAGCATGCATATCGAAAAGATGTTGATCTTCCCTTCAGGCTGAAATCTTATTACTGATGGAGTAGATATCCATCAGGAAAAATACCAGCAGAGATGCACTTTATAACTTAAATCACAACAGCCTGCAAAGTGATACACCCGTTCACTCCCAGGGGACAGTGCTCAATGGGCAGCGTCTGTAAAACACAGTTCAGGCTGTCCGAATCCGACCGAAACCCACCCGCGGCCGGCTGGCGGCCCGAACACGGTTTCCCCGGCTCCCCTCACACAACAGGCGCCCTCACCCTCCTCCTCCTCACACCCCTGGCCACCAGCGGGAGAGTCCGACCCGGCGGCCCTGCCATGCAGCTGCAGGTCGGAGGGGCTCCTGCTCCCTCCCCCGGGACTCGGCTCTCGGCCGCGCTGCGCCTGCCACCCCCCTTCGCCGGTCGCTCGGCCTCGGCCCTTGGACCGACCTGCATGGGCGCTTCGTGCCTCATGGCCGAGGGCGGCCCGCCGCTCGCTCTGCCACCGCTCGCTCGCACACGCCAACAGCCACCGCCGCCGCCAGCCCGTGCTCTGTGAAACACCGCGTCGCGATCAGCACCGGAGCTGTCCCCGCTCCTCCCTGGCACCGCCCCTCCCTCCCGCCTACCCCGGGGAGCTGTAGTCCCCCTGTCCCGCTCCCCCGTGTCCTCCGCCGCCGGGGCGGGAAGGAAGGACTACAACTCCCGACGTACCCCGCGTCCCGCCGCCAAAGAGGCGGGCACAGGGGGAGGTGACAAGGAGAGCGGAGCGCTTTGAGAACTCGTGTCGAGACTACGGAGGATGGTGGTGGGGGGAAGACCGGGCGGCACAGGGCGCGATGGCCAGGCGGGAGGCGCGGCAAGTAGCAACGGAGCGAGAGAAGCCGGCAGGGTTCCTTCCGAGTGCAGGCGGTGGCCACGGCAGGCAGCTTGGACTGCGGGAGTTGCTTGGAGGAGTGCGGCAGGCAGTCGCTGCTCCCGCGCTGTGGCCTGCACCGCGCCTCTCACGGAGGGGCGGCCGGGAAGCTCCGGCGCTGCGCGGCCAAGTCACGACCCTGTGTTCCTGAACCGCAGCGGGGCCGGTGTCGCTCCGGCCCGCCGGCAGGGGGCGCCCTGGTGTAGTGATCCTCCGCACTCGCGGGCTCCGGCCCCGTTCAGCCAGCCCTGAGGATGAGGGAGGCCGAGCGCCCTTTGGCATGGTGACTGCTGGTTAATGCTTTTTCTGTGGTGTAGTGACAGCCCCTGCCTACGCCAAGACTTCGCTTGGTCATGTCTGGTTGTCCCTGCTTTCTCTTTCTTCAGCTGCTTTTTTCTCCAGCCTTTGGCAAATGGTAGCAGGCAGGCATCAGGGTAGTTAATGGCAGCAGCCCAATGTGAGCATGGTGTCAGTGCTTCTGAGCAGTGGCACTCGATTTTGATGGTAGTGTTGAGGTCATCATGAAGAAATGTTAACAAAGCAGCCAAAAAGCACATCTTCTGCCTGGTTTTTATTGTCCAAGAAGGTGTTTTAAACATCTTTGTTGGCATAATGCCATATTTTCTATAACCTCATCCTCTAATGCATAGTCCATACATATTTTGGGGCCCAAATATACAGGTCCATAGAATCAGAATGTTTTGGGTTGAAAGGGACCTTAAGGTTATCTCATTCCCCCTGCCATGGGCAGGGACACCACACCTTCCACTTGACCAGGTTGCTCCAAGCCCTGTCCAGCCTGACTTTGAACACTGCCAGGGATGGGGCATTCAACTGTGTTCCCCAGCAATGAGGTATCCATTGTAAACTCTCTGCATATAAGGGTACTAATGTTACAAGAATTAAAGATAAAAACTAAACCAGAGACTTCAAGACTTCACAATGCTAGTATGAGTTAAAGGACACAGCAGCCTGTGAAATAACTTGAAATTGTTCCTAGTATAATTTAGCACTCTGTTATGACAGTGTGTCATACACAAGTTCTTGCACAAGTAAGAACCAAAAGAATAATTCAGATTTTTTTAAAACTTCCAATTTGTTTGGTCCTATCTGGGAAGCTTCATTCATCCTGGGAATGTCAATCCGTAGTTCAGAGGAAGAGTCAAATGGATTACTCCCTAGAGCAAGGTCAACATGACTAAATCCTGGATTTCTCACTCATACTGAAAACAAGCCAATAAACAGATCAGTCTTGCAACCTATTTGTGAATAATACTCATACATGAATGTGTCTTCATGGCCTGCATATAAACTGTGTGAAAGTCCAGGCTGGGACCAAAAATCCCTGGCTCATCTGATGTCAGGCTGCTAAATCTGGCAGCAGGAGCTTAATGGTTTTGTTTCAGTCAGCTAAATTTCTTCCTTCCTTCTAAATGACAGAATGTATAAATAGTGTTGTATTCAGCTTTTAGATTTGGCTTGTTCTCCTCTACTGAAAGGGTAAAGAGGAGCCATGAGTGTAAGCAGCAGAGGTGGCACATGCTGGGATGTCAGCCCAAGGGCTGAGAGCTGGAGGCTGTCTGAGCAGGGAGGGAAGGCCAGGAGAAGGCAGCTGCGATGGCTGAGGCAGCAGGAAGACATCAGCCTGCCTTGCGGGCTACCCAAATCTACGTGTGCAGTATGTGTTGTATAAAGTAAATCATCTTTGGGAGCTAGAACATAAGAAAATTGTATAATAGAGACATCAATATGGATTAAAGTGTATGTCAGAAGAAATTTCATTCTAGCTCTGCAGATTTTTAATTTCTTTAGAGTTATTTAAACCTACCTCACCCTCACCGTGATATGAAAATAGGAATTAAGTGGAGGTTTGTTCAAAGGAATGATATATGCCATCATGCATTTTTGCAGCTGATTCTTTCTGGCATGAAACACTGAATGTTACTCTTTCTGCTAATACAGGCATGTAGACATCATCAATTTTCTCAGCATTTTAGCCCATCTGTATGTGTGCATGCATGCATGAGCATGCTAGCAGTAATTTTTTTTTATCCATGTGATTTATTCTTCCTTCTGATTTTAGACGGATACATGCCAAAAAAAAATCATGAATAACAACCATTTCCCTCTGAAAGCATGGCACATTATATTTGCTATCAATTGCAAATAGGGAAAACCAGAGAAAATTTCCTTTTATTTAAAATATTGGCTTATGGAGTTTTAATTTTAAGAAAGTAATATAAATATATTATGCAATCATGAATATATGAAACTATAGCTTTTCATGAAACAGTTCTCATTTTGGAATGTCATTTAAATTTTAGCTGAATAGATTTTTGAATAATCTATTAATCAGTGGATTAAAAAAATCTTTAATCAGTGGATTAAAGTACTCAGAGAAGCTTTTTATTACAGAATTTAGAAAATATATACTCTGAGTATATTATTATATTAAACTTTTAAAGTAGATTTACTGTAGATACTGTATTAGAAATTACAAGACTTAACTGATGCTGAGTTCCCAAATTTATCCCAAGACAAACATCCTCCACATCTTTTTACTGCATTGACATTTATCTTAGCATTGAAGTCTCTAAGCAACCTCTCACCTAAAACCTCCATACAGGCAACTATCAATAGAACATAAAGCAGGGTTAGTTTTTAGATTGTCATATGTCATTCTTTAAAGCAAGGGATCAGCTTTTTTTTTTTTTTTTTTTTACTAAAAATGTCAAAGTTAGCAGCATCTCTGCAAAAATAACACCTTCCTGTTTCTTTGCTTTATTTTTAAAGGCACAAAAATGCAAGAAGTAATGGTGACACTTTGTGTATTGGTTGAAGAGACCATACTAGGGTTTTTTTTAATTCCAGAGATTTTGTTTATTATTGTCTTCTGGCAGTAACTTTGTCCTTTTATTGCTGTCTCCTTCCGGGGCTTTTGAAGGTGGTATGGAAAAGAAAACCAGAATTAAATTCTATACTGCTAGACAGAACTATGGGTTTATATGACAAGCATCTTAGTCCAGTGGCATGCTGTGACAATGCCCCTGAATACTCTTGTTCACAGAGTGCTGTGTTTGTGGGGCAGGTTTTTTTTGTTGATCACTAATCACTGTTACAGTATGTTAAAATTTTTGGAACATGGTGTATTTGAAGCTGTCTTCTGTACATAATTACTATGAACTAGCTATTTCACCAGGTGATAACACACAAGAGACCCAGTTTAGTAAAATACCTAATTCTTTTAAACAGGAATAGTAGAAACACTGCAGAAGCAGTCATAAGCATCAGCTTAGGTTTTCAGTTACATTGATTATACTACCTCCTTTTCTTTTGCTAAGACTCAACAGGAGTGGTTTTTTTTTTTTAATTTATTTATTTATTTTCACATCAAATGCTGGATCATGGAATGCACAGAAATTAATTATTATTTGCCAATTTGGACTAAGGAAAAAAGGAGAAATTTTAATTTCCTTAGGTAATGGCAAATAGTCATTCAAATAATAAATGTCATCACAAAAGCTAGCCTAGAATGAGCAAGCTGCTCAGCAAATAGCTGGTACAGTCAGTCTGCCTTATTTAGATGTAGAACAGTGTGGTTTTAGGACATTTTTTAATCTTTTTAATGCAGTTTGGTTTCTGCCCAAAGCACTGATTTTACAGTACATACCCATTGCAAAAGATCTGTGGGGACTTCTCATCAGGCTGGAAGACAGATAAACTACATAGAAAATTGTCACGGGGTAAACCATGGAAGTTGTTACTTTTGCAGCAGATGAAGATGCTTCACTGCTGTATTGGTGCTTGGTTTTGTGACCTTTCCAGACTCTGTGAGTCCTTAAAATCACAACGGATGAGACTAACACATCAGGCCGCATGACAGGACGCTGCTGATGCATGACCTGGAGATGCTACAGTGGGGGATGAGAAAGCAGTGACTAAAGGAGCAAGTCTGATGCTTATCACGTGAGACTTGACAGGTCTGCATTACAATGAAAGACAAATAAATGGTTCCTGTCAGTGATGTTTTGGGGTTTTTTCCTTCTACTTCTTCTTAGAATAGATGATACTGTCAGTCTCTTCCTTGTTAAACTCTGTAAACATTAAAACTATGAAACAGAACTGAAATGCAGCTTTTCATTTTGTGAGTAAGGGACCAGTGTAAATCACTACAGTTCTGCCACTGACAGAAATGAGTACTGGGGTAATCTGTCTTTGCAGTGTTGTTGCCATGGCTACGGGGTCATAGTACCAGATATGCCATTACATTTCCTGCATCCTCATGTTCTATGTGCAATAATTTCATTGGTGTTTTGAAGAGTGAAAACTTGCACTGTGTTTCTAATATTCCATTGTGTAGCATGCTGTCTTGTCTGCAGTAAGCTCACTTGGGTCTGTGGAGATCAAACAGGCATTTTATACATCAGACTTCGTAGGTATCTCCTTTTGCTGCATATCCTGGGGCTGGAGGAAAAAGCTTCATACTCTTGACTTCAGTTACCACCTAATCTGAGCACTCACACTGCTGTGTATTTGCATGTCCAGTGATCCCTGCAGGCAAGGGACAAACTGCTACCTGGAGCTGAAGAGGTACTTTAAGTCAACCAGCACAATTTTTGGTACAAAGTGCAACTTTAACAACCTTGAAAATGTCTGCTCAGACGTTTTCTGAGCAGGGGCTTTAAATTCAGAAACTGCATGCCATTCAAGATGAAGACCAAAGAACTGTATATTCTTCATGATGAAACAGATTATAAAGGTTATAGAAAATACAGAAATAAACCCAAGTTTGGAACTGTGCATAAATCTGTAGAGAAACTTAGTAGCAGTGCTTGCGTCATTTATGTAAGAAATACATCTTAATTACAGATTAAATTGCTTTTCTAATGCTTTTGCAGCAAGCTTCCCATTCATGGTAAAGTGTCATCATTCTAAGCTTTCTGTATATCAGATTCTTTGACTGTCCATGCTTTTCTATACCATTAATCACAAGATCCATCATAGACAAGAGGAAGCTCTGATAGGAAAAAAGATTGTCCATTAGTTTCTATCAAACATAGAAAATCTTAAACATGTTAAAAAAAAAAACAACAAAAAAACAGAGCTTTGTCAGATCCATAATATACCAAGGCACAATGCTGGATGGTCAGTGGATGACGCTGATGACTCAGTGCTGACAACAGCTCAGATCCATCAGATGACCTAGAGACAGCAGTTCTGGGGCTACTGCTCTCGCAGAAATTTCACACAGTTCCTCCTGTGAAATCGTTTGTGCACTGCTAAAACAGTTGGTAAAACAGCACAGCAGCAAATGCTGTGTAAGGAATCTGGCTGTGTTGAGTTCTGCAGAATATCTAAGGGAAGCAGCAGCCATAAACAAAGGGGTTTGGCCTCTCAGACCAAGCAGGCTGATTTGCTGGGGTTTTTTCTACTCTTGGTGTAAGGCTGGATGGTTAAAGAAGTAATCTTAACTTTTTTTTTTTTTTTTTTTTTTTTTTTTTTTTTTTTTATTAGATACGCACAGTGTCAATGAGACTTCTGGTGATTTTGTGTTAATGCATTTTGCATCTGATTGGTATGTCTTCTCTCAATATGGTATTAGCATAAAGCTTCCAATAATTAATGGAAATGACTGCCACACATACTGCTACAGTTTGCTGGTTCAGCTACAGTTCACAGGATTTTCTTTTGAAAGTTTATGCTACAGTAACTATAGACTGAAGTAGAAAGAAGGTTGAAAGTAGAAACAGTTTAAAGTGTATAGGCAGACTGCATTTCAGCCAAATATGTAAAAATGAATGAGAAAATAAGTACAAATATATATTCATCTCTAGCTCTAATATAATTTAATTTTACTTGTTTTTTCTCATCTAATAAGCATTTCAAGATAGAAACACAGTTGCTGCTAATGATATCATGGTGATTTTATCAAGTACTTTCCATGAATACTCTGCAGCTGTGTTAGAAGAGGATGTTGTGGAAAGAAACAACTGAATAGCTGGTTTTGAGTCCCTTAGCTATGCATGACTCAGGAAGAAAAAGAATCATTACTTGATTTTCTATTCTGCCTAGGTACTTAAAAAGCCAATCACTAGGCCTACTCAGACATCAGTCTTGTTTCATCAGGTCAATGAAGAATAAGCCTCTGGAGGTCAAATGTGAGGATATAATTCTGTGAGATGCTGATCCCCTGGAGATTTCATCAGCTTTCAGTTAGAAGCATCTATCTTCTCTCAAGTCTGAAAGAAATTCAGAATCAAGGAAGGAGCCCCAGCTTGGCTTTACATGTCGTATCAGCTCATAAGCATCATTCGGAGTCTATAAAAGCAGCCAGTAATTTTTTTCACTAGGGTAGAGATGCTGAGTGGTTGGTAGATTCCATATATGATTAACGATATATTGTCTGTTTTACTCCTTACTTCCAAGTTTAATGCTTCCACACTTCACCTTCTTCCTTGTTATATGTGCCGTACATTATCATGCAAGGGAGCTGGCAGTAGCCCCTAACATTAAGTCACCATAATTTGCCATTAAAAGATTGCTTTTTAACTGTTCCAGAGAAATCATCACATCCTATATTCCTATCATATCTTTTCATCTGTTTGGAAAAAGCATTGGGGGAGAGGAAGGGGGGGGTGTCACATGTGAGTATGTCCAAATTTTTAATGTCTGTTTCCTTCTCTTGCTTTTGTTTATTGCAAAATCGTACCTATCACCAAAATAACTGAACATAAACATCTGAATCTAAGTGCAGGCTCAGCCATAGTAACATGGTTTGGCTCATTTTGCCTGGCAATGCTAGGGGAATGCTCATTTGGCACACAGAAGGAATTAATCAGAAAGGCAATCAGGCTGTTTGCATAGTCTGTCCCACGTGCTCTGGAACCTCCAAAATATGTAAAAAGTGAGACTATAAAGGCAGGTATTTAAAAATGGGATATAACAGATTAATGTTTTGCAAACAAACCCAGTTCCACCGTGATGACTTCTGTACAAGGTACCAAGCAAAATGTTGGCAGCTGGCCAGAGACTCCACAGTGGTATTCACTACAGAAGTCACTGTGTCATTTTAAGACACTGCATGGAGCTGGCCAGTTTCTGACCAGTTGATGATGAGCACTCACACAAATCCTTCCATTAACTCTCCAATGCAGTAGCAGCCTCTAGCGAGGAGTTACAGGCAGTCTTCAGGGAAGGATTCCTTACACTGCCATGCTGCAGTGAAACTCTTAGCATTCAGCTTCCCTCTTCCTCATTTTTAGGGTGCTTAAGGCATTCTAATCTGTATACATATTTAGTTCTCACAAGTGCAATAAAAATGCCAAGCTGCATGTTCTGGAAGAATGAATGTGCTTGAAAATTTGTTTGAAAGTAGGCTTGGGTTCTACCTTTACCACTGATTCATCGTGTGGCTTTAAGAAAGTCTTTTTGTCTCCATTTTCTTTTCGTTAAAATATGATACTATTGTTATCCTTTCCTAATTGGCGCTGATGTTGAGGGTGTTTAGGGAGGAAAAAAAAGATTTGGGAGGAATTAAAAAAAAAAAAAAACCAACAGAAAAGATCTTGAGGAAATGAATGAGATTACATTCTTTCAAAACAGTGCTTAATGTGATTCAGTAAAAGAGAGATACAAATAAGGGCAAAATCAGTAAGAACACAATTGTTCTCGCAGCAGCATCTACTTATACACTTTCTGAAAAAGGTAAATTAATTTGGCAGTTGGAACTCTATACTATGAGAAGTGTTCCTGTATTTCTGTGTCATAGTTTAAGCTGTTAATCAGCCACGCAGTTTGTTCACGCATTTCCCCCTCCTAAAAGAGCTGCCGCGGTTTAAGCTGTAAAACAAGCAGTTTTGTTCACTCACTTCCCCCTCCTTCTTC
>JANRGW010047873.1:0-15568 GCA_024733675.1 Psilopsiagon aymara
GGCACAGGGTGCCCAGAGAAGCTGTGGCTGCCCCATCCCTGGCAGTGTTCAAGGCCAGGCTGGACACAGGGGCTTGGCTCAAGCTGCTCTGGTGGAAGGTGTCCCTGCCCGTGGCAGGGTTGGAAATGGATGAGCTTTAAAGGTCCCTTCTAACCCAAACCTTTCCACGATTCTCTGTACAAAATGTTCTCTTTGATGGCAAGCGCTGCTGGGATGTTCAGCTGAAGTGGGACTGTGCCGTTCCTGAGCACATTTGTGAACATTGTTTTAAACTCCATGAATGTGGAAGGAAACCTCTAGTTGCTGCAGGGCTGCCAAGAGCCATCTGAGGGTGCTGAGGTGCAGGCAGGAGCAGGTTGGTTGCTCTTGGTGCTGGGTTTGTGGTCTGCAAGGCTGTGGCTGTCGCATTTCCAGCACCTCAGGGGACAGGAGAGTTAGCGCGCTGCACATCCCAATCCTTTGCGTCTTGGGGCTCTTGCAATTGTGGTGCTTTAAAACGATTCTGGGGTGCATAGGTTGGAAAATGAAGTGTCTCAAAAACCCCCTGTGCTCAAAGGTGATTCCGTTCCCTCCAGGAAAGCATCTTGGTTGACTGAAGCGGAAATAGAGGACCCACATGCTGAGGAGCCTTTCTGCTCCCTGCTATGGCTCTGTCTCTTGTGTGCTTGCTGTGTTTTGCTCTATCTTTCCTGTCTCAGAGCGAGCAGATATTTCTTGCCCAGTGGTAGTAAGAGCAGACTTTTGGGGATACCTCAGAGTTCAGGCTTGAGGTTTAGACCTGGAAGGTTTTTCTAAGCTTGGATATGCTTTTTGCAGGGTTCTTCCAGTTAAGCGTTTCCTCAAGCCTGCTGCCTGTAGGCAGTATGGTCCTTCACAAGGGGCAGCAGTGATGTTTCAGTGCTCAGACTCCTGCTCCCAGCTTGGGCTGGGAGGGTGGGAGACAGGCCCTATGTCTCTGACCTCCTCGGGGGTCTGTTGGTACATGCGTGTCCGTGACAGAAGGTGCCATGGTCTTGGTGCCCAGTGAATGGATCACAGGGTGCTGCAGTGCCTGCAGACACGTGTATGCCTGGCTCTGATGTGTGATGACTTCTGCAAGCCTGGGCATGTTTCAGACCGCCTTGTCCTCTGATTGTAGGTTGGTGATAAGGTAATGGTCCTGGCTAAGTCAGGGCTCTGGCAAGAAGTGGTGAACGTTCCAGCCCGTCAGACTTTCCTGATGCCTGTGGGGATGAGCTTCGAGGAAGCCGCTGCTCTTCCTGTCAACTACATCACTGCCTACATGATCCTCTTCGACTTTGGAAACCTGCGACCCAACCAAAGTGTCCTCATCCACATGGCTGCAGGTAACTAGTCCTTGTCAGCCCATGCTGAGACTCGTGGCTTCAGTGTGCAGCCTCTGAACGGGTACCAGGGGGAGGAAGTGATCAGAACAGAGCAGGACTGAGCCCATTTCCCAGCAGTGGGGTCAGTCTCCAGCAGTGTGTCACAGGCATCGGGGTTGTTCCATCCCCCCCTGGTGCTGTGCCATTGATGCAAACAGGGATAATCCCCAGGGCTTTTCTGCCTGCTGGGGATGTTTACCTCTGAATCTTTCTGACTGCTGCTTCTCAGGTGGTGTGGGAACTGCTGCCATCCAGCTGTGCAAGACAGTAGAAAACATCACCATTTTTGGCACAGCATCTGCCTCCAAGCACGATGCGCTCCGGAGCAGCGGAGTCGCTCATCCCATTGACTACAGAACGATGGATTACGTGGAGGAGGTCCGGAAAATCTCTCCCAAAGGTACTGGGTGCTGGAGGACTCATACACCCGTCCTGCGTGTTCTCAAGTGCAAAGAAACTCGTGGTTACTCTTGATTCCTTCTAGGTGTTGACATTGTCCTGGACCCCCTGGGAGGATCTGATACGTCCAAAGCATTTAACCTCTTGAAGCCGATGGGCAAACTCATCACTTACGGTGAGTGTGAGGAGAGTGTGCCCAAACCCCTGCTCCTGCACCAGGGGGAGTGTGTGATGGCAGCGTGCATGTGGCTCTGCATGGGATGCTCCGCGCCTGTTGCTCACTGCTGTGTGAGTAGTGCTGTTACTTCACAAAGGTCTAAAGACCTTTAGACCTTTCCTAAAGGACATTTTGCCTGAGGGGAGTGAGGTTTGTGCTGTATTCCCAGAGCTTTGCTCACAGGCTCGGAGGCTCTTCCCTCCCATGGTGAGATATCTCTCCAAGTATGAGCCAGTGCCTGCAGGGGAAGCTGGAATGTCCTCACGAGGAATGCTGGCACAGCTGCTTTGTCCAGGCTGACTTAATGCACAGCACTAATAGAGCCTTGCTTTTCTGCTGGAGGATGTGTGGGTGATGAGGTTTGAAGCTACTGAATACTTATCTCTCCATTCCCCAGCCCTGGAACACTGTGATTTTGTCCCCTGGACAAAGCCCTCACACAACCCCCAGTGGGATTCCAGACACATGCACCAGTGTACGGCTTCTGCTGTCCCTGCTGCTGCAGCGTGTGGCTCCCCTGAGGAAGCCTGCTTGTAGAGGGGAGTGCTGTCCTGCCAGCCTGGCTGGATGGGACTTGGAACCCTCCCTTGCCTCTGCCAGTCCAGTTGTGCTGCTGCTGCCCTCCCAAGAGAGGAGGTGTTCTGCATTTTGGTCATATATGGGTGCCTACGGTCCCAAGATCTGCATGCCCTGAGGCCGAGGCAGGTACCTGCTTCCATGGAAGGTCAAATGGGCTGGTCCTGATGTGATCCAGTTCTGTGTCCTCCATTACTCTGATTAGCTGTTGCCCTGCATATAGTCTGAGCTGTTCCATGGGATGGGTTGCGGTCATTCCAGCCCATCCATGGCTTCCTTTCCTTTTAGGGGTAGCAAACCTGCTCACTGGGCAGAAGAAGAGCCTCGTGGCTATGGCTAAAACCTGGTGGAACCAGTTCAGCATCAATGCCTTGCAGCTCCTACATCATAACAAGGCTGTGTGTGGCTATGACCTTGGCTCCATGGACGAGGAATTTGAGCTCATTGGACATGTTCTGTCCAAGCTGGATAACCTTTACAGTCAAGGCAAAATCAAGCCCAAAATAGACTCTGTATGGCCTTTTGATCAGGTGAGTCTGGGTTAACATATGGGTTGCAGCACCCAGAAATTACTGGGTGAGTGTATTCTGCTCAGTGCGCTCTGGTTCAGTGTGGACACCTTGCTCACGGGGGCTCAACTGCTGCAGGTGTTTAATAACCATCTGTTCTCAGGTATTCAGTGCTTTTTTCCTCTTAGGATGCTAAGGGGGAGGCAAGGGGCTGGGCTCTTTGCTCCAGAGCACTGAGCTGGGCAGCACCAGACAGCATCCCTATGGAATAGGGCAGGTGCTCAGCTGTGCTCCATGCACAGCAGCAGCCCACAGAGGGTCTGGGTTATGCATCAGACTGGAAACTGAATTTGCAGCCTATAATGGAGCAGACAGCTGGGAATGCTGCCACTGCCCTGGCACCGGGGAGACAGAGCCCGGGCAGCGAAGCAGAATGAGGATGTTGGGAGTGGCAGTGTTGAGCAGCTCTGCTCTGTGCTGTTGCATCCATGTGTCCAGGCGGATTCTCCTCTTGGGAATCCTTTGCTGGGGTAGGACTCGGTAATGAGCAGTTGGTGTTCATGCCCATAGCCTGGTGCAAGTGCTTAAGGAAAACTGATGAATCCAGGCCTGGCCCAGGTGCTATTTTGCTTAAAAAGAATAACAATAGACCCCAGAGAGTGTTTGTTCTGTGGGGGTGCGATGGTAGAAGCAGTGCTCCCCTTGGGGAAGGAAGCTGTGGAGATGTGCGCTTCGCTCCTCTCGGGTTGCAGAGCATCCTTCTGCGAGTTGGTCTGTGTGAATCCATGAGGACAGTTTCTCACTGTCACATGGGGATTCCTCATGTCCCTAGGTTGGAGCTGCCCACTTCTGTCCAAAATGCTTCTGTCCAGAGGCACCCTGCCAGGAAAGCTGCCCCAGATGGACAAGTCTGGGTGGACCAGGCACCCAGGAAGGGCCAGTGCATGGTGGGTGTGGGTCTCACAGGGTTCCTGTTGCTTCCAGGTGGCAGATGCCATGAGGCAGATGCAAGAGAAGAAGAATATTGGAAAGGTCATCCTGGTTCCTGAAGCACCCAAGGAAGAATCCAAAAAAGAAGAGAACTAAGGAGAAGAGATGGGTGCAGATCGTGAATTTGTGGGTTAACTCCTTGATCTCTTTGGGACCTGGAAATGGACAGATCAGTAGCTTCCATCTTCACCAGAACATGGTGGTTGACGCTCAGCTGAGGTTTGCATGCTTTCGTTGTGATTGACCCCTTGCCCTCGCTGTCTGGTTTGAAGCCGGCTTATTTCATACGCTTTACTCATCGCTTGTTTCTCTACTGAGTTTCCAAATTAACCTCCTTTTTCCCTGGCAGTGCAGCTGAAGCTTCCAGCAGTTGGTGGGTATCCACTGCGCAGCCCATCACTGTGGAGTCAAGGTATTAAATCCTGTAGGAACTGCCAAGTGTCTCCACAGAACCTGGTCCTGCGGAAGCACTGCACTGTCAGGAGACGGGACCAGGCTTGGGAAGCTTCCTCCGCAGCCAGAGCGAAAGCAGAGCTGGCCCAGTTTCATTCTAGCACTGCCTACTCTTCTCTTTATGCTAACCACTCTTCCCTCTGCTTGCATCGGCCTCTAACACCCGTCAGTTCCTAACAGGCCGTGTTGTCTTTGCCTCCTGAATGACCGCTTTGGAGTCGAGAGCATCTTGCACTTCATTTGCAGTCACTTCTCTGCGCAGTCAGCAAGTAACCTGACAGGCTGGTCTGTGTCTGAACACAGGAGAAAAGTTCCAGTTGGGGAACTTGATCTTGTCCATTTCCTGATTCCAAACCGTATAGGGAGATCGAAATTGTGTCTGATATTTAGAGACCATAAGGACTCAACTGTGTCTCAGACAACTGGAACAATTGATGTTGGCTCTGTGCTTTATTAATGTTGGGCTCCAAGCTGGTATTGTTAAGGCTAAAGTTCACACTCGTGTTTGTGTTTCCAAGGGCTGCAGTGTTGAAACAGACTTTAGCAGGATGGGAACCAAATAAGCCCGTTAATGCTTGCTTTTCATTGTGCCCTGGAGAGGGGCTGCAGTTTGGGGAGTAACTTGCAAGAGCCAGTCCTGTCAGCACTTCCCAGGAGCCTGGGCCAGCTCTTCTCGGGATGCTGCTCAGTGGAGCTATTGCCAGGTCATTGCTGTAGATGGTAAACAGCCCAGCTCTGCCAAGCCTCTTGGCCTGGGCATCTTGAGGAGCTGAAATAGTGCTTTCCATCCTCTTCTTGCTAGCTCGATAGGTGTCCACTTGAACCAGCTCTCAGCTTGTGAGTCAGTGCTGCAGCAGGGCTTGGCTCTTCTTCCTCTGAAACTGCAAGTCATGGGGCTCTTGGGCTCTCTTCCAACACTGAGGGCTCAGGAGCTGCCTGGGATGCTCCTCCCAGGCCAGAACTCCAGTTTCTCCTTTCTTTCTTCTGTGCATTTGGAAATGGAGCTGTGCAGAGCCCCAAGCCCAGTCCTTCGAGCTCTTATCCTGGGTAGTGCTTCCTCTTCCTGCTGGACCCCCTTTTCAGCCTGGAGCAGCCTGAGATGCAGTTTGTGCCTGCTTTGAGGCTGTGCCGTGGGCTGTGGGTGCTGCAGGCTTTTAGGCTTCATTTTGGATGTGAAAAGGTAAATCTGAGGGCGCCAAGAAGAGCTACCTATTGTGGCAAACCCTTCCTACTGGGAGTCCTGCTTACCCAAACCCCAAGGAGGGGATGGAGGACCCCATGTGTTAAAGAGCAGTGCTGTGCAGGGCTGGGGTTCCTGTGCAGGTGAGGAGGGTCCAGCTCTATCCTCCAGCAGAGCTCCTGTCTGTCAGTGTTGTATTGCAGGTGCTCAGACCTTAGTTCTTTAGCAGAGCATAGGCACAGCCTCTGGGGGCCCTGCCCTGACTCTGCTGCTGCTGCGCCAATGCATGGAGACCAAATGAAAGCTGCTGTTCAGTTAAAGCTCCATCGCCTGCAGATTTGGGGTGTCACATGGATTTGTCACTACACCTCTGACTCGGGGATTCATTCTTAAGGTTTATGGCCAGCACTCCAAAATGTGCAGCCACTTGCCTAACAAAGGGAGGGCTTTGACCTTGAGGAGCTTCCTTGGATGCATCCTGACCCTGGGGGAGAGTCCTTGGCTGCAGGCTTGCTGCTCCAAGCAGGATCAACTCTCGGGATGCTTCTCTGGCAGGGCTCCATTTGCACCCCGGCCAAATCTGATCTGTGGTACCCCCCCTTGCCTGAGGACCCCAACTTCCTCACTTTGTACGTGCTGCCCACCATCATGGGGACATGACAGGAGCTGTGGTGGGGAGGCTTTGTGGGTTTTGTTTGGCCTCTGTCGTGGTGGGAGCATCTGGCACTTGAAGTGTTAAACCATCCCCATTCCCGGAGCTCAGAGGAGGCTGGGGCCTCTCTAAGATCCTCCTCAGTCCATCTCTTGCACTCCATATGTGAACTTAAACATGGTCTAAGGAAACTCACAAGCACAACTTTGAACCTTTCTCAATCCAGAATCTTGCTGCTTCTCCGTTCAGCCTGCCCTCTCGTGCCAGTTCAGATTCAGTCCAACAGTGTCTAACACTGCTTTGCCAGGTCTGACAACAGGAGGACTGTCTAAAGTGCTAGAATGGGAAGTCTGGACCTGTTCCTCTGGGAGTCCTTGATGAAGGAGCGGTGTGCTCGCACACAGCACAGCCCTGCACACCTTCAGGTTCTGCGCCTTGGAAAGGGGAGCACTGTCCAACTGTCCCAGTAACATCCTCTCCTTGCTTTACTCTCGGCCAAGCGTGTGCTCAGTGCCTTACGTGGATGCTCTTGGATCAGGCAGCATAGAAAGGCTCTCGCAGTCTATCCCAGCTTCCCATAGGATGCCTCTGCCGTGCTGCCTTGTGCTACACCTCAGAAAACAGTATCTCGGTGCCTTCTTCTGCATGCCTGCAAGGACTAGGAAGTCACTGGAGCCTTTTCCATTCTGGCCTTTCAAAGTATTGCCAAAAACCTGTTATGACTTTTGCTAGCTCTGTTTTGGGAACACTAGTGATGTAGTCTGACTTGCCATGGTTGAGGCGCTCCCTTTCCATGGGTTACAGCCTTTCCAGGCTGTGGTTCTGTGCT
The DNA here is from genome assembly GCA_024733675.1 of Psilopsiagon aymara. Classification (NCBI taxonomy): domain Eukaryota; kingdom Metazoa; phylum Chordata; class Aves; order Psittaciformes; family Psittacidae; genus Psilopsiagon; species Psilopsiagon aymara. The sequence continues at coordinate 7,191 of JANRGW010047873.1, forward strand.
CCCCTGTCCAGAAGAGCTCCGTCGAGCCCTTGTCTCCCCCAGGGCAGCTGCTCAGCTTTAGCCAGTCCTTGAGCAAGGCTTTATCTGCTGCCCTGGAATCAGTTCCAGCTCCCAACTCCCTTCCTGTAGCTGCTCATGTGTTCTCCCTACACATTCCTGAAGCCCTTATCAGGGCCAGAGTGCTGAGCAGTTCCTACTGGTTAGTGTTTAGTACTGTCTGGTTTGTGTCCCTTGGTAGCAACAGTGCTTTCTATAGAAAGCCAAGATTAAGTGTAACCTTGCTCTCCACATCCTCACTCACACTGCTCCCCTCTATGGGTTGGGGTTGGTTCTTTTTAGGTTGGGTTTGTTTGGGGTTTTTTTACCTTATTTTTTAATGGACATTTTATGGGCTAAGAAGTATAGAACCGCTGTACAACAACTCCAGGTGTCTTAATTCCAAGTTAACCAGCAGGTTTGTGTACTAAGGACCAAAGCAAAAACCAAACAAAACCCCAGGATCAGAATCATTCCACTCACTGTTGCTTTAACTGTTTAGGGCAGAGTGAGGAAACAGGAGTTTCCTGTGCTCGACGGCAGGGTGCCATTCCAGCTCTAACAAGTGCCATTTAGTGTTTCTGTTGCTGATTGCCTGATGTGAAGGTTGTGGTGAGGAGTCCAAGGGAGCAGCTCATGGCAGGAGCGGCCTTCCTGCTGCCGGGCTGCTCAGCACAGGGGTGCCTGTGCTGTGCCACCTACTGCAGGTGCCTTCCTGGACTGGCCTGGGACAAAATGCATCCCCTTTGCTATCACCAGGCTGCTTCTGTCACGGCTGTGACTCTGGATTCTCTCGGGCTCCCCTGTGTTGCAGCTTCTGTTTGCATAAAGGAGCATGACCCCTGCCAGATACTTTTGAGCTGGAGGAAGGAGTTTTGCTGTACCATTTTGGACAAGGGTGTTATATAGAACTGGTTGACCAGCGAGAAGAAGCACTGCGGGCCTCAGGCTTTAACTAGTGCAGGATCCTGGCCCGCTTACAGCTGCTGTCAGAGGTGTGAACCCACGCTGCTGTCTGATGAAGGCTCTAGTGGGCCAAGCCCTGGTGATGGCAAAGTGGACTAGCGAGTATTACACGAGCGTGATGTGAAGTGCATTAGACTGAGCCTCTCACACCATCCAGTCTGGTCTGTGCTGTCCGAGTTGTGTTGATTTGGAGTGTGACATGAGTGAAACTCATCCTACAGCCACATGGCAAATCTCTGTATTCCGCTTTGTGCGTGTAACCAAGTTGGACAGAAAGCAAGTGTGCCAATGCTGTTTACATGACTATGCTGTGTAATGCTCTTCTGTCTAATGTTACCATATGCCTTATGTGTTTCACATGTTAATTAAAAGCATAACAACCCACCCTCCCTGTGGTCTGCTGCTCAATCTGCTGTTGGAATGAACCCTCTGCCCCAGCTCTGCCTCTTCCTTCCTCAGGCAGGCAGCGGGGGGGCACAGTTTACTTCCCAAGGGAGAGAACATGCCTCTTCTCCCAAGGAGGACTGCTCACTGTGTCCTCCACTGCAGCAGTGATGCTCTAGTGCCCTGGTCTAGAGGGCACCTATTTTTGTGTAGCAAGCCATTAGCTGCTCTCTGCCCTTTACTCTGTGTCTGGGTGGCTTTGTAGGCAGTTGAGATTGAAGTAGGTGCCTGGGGTGATAACAAGGCGGGACCAACCACTAAAAATGTAGGGATAAACTCTGTTTATTGCGTTCTCCAGGTGCAGGCAGGGACAGTCTGTATGGTCCTATGGAAGCAGCTCTCGCATGTGCTGTCAGTGCTCCCCCCAAGAGCAGCAGGGCTCCTGCTGGCCCCAGAGCAGGGCTGGAGCTCGGCGCTGGCAGCTCTAAGACTGAACCTCCTGCCCCAGCTGAGGCAGACTCCTGCCCCGCTTTGGGTCGTGCTGCTGAGATCCACGCCAGGGCTCAGCCGGATACGAGCTGCATAACTGCCTGCTGAGGATGCGCGTCCCGGACTTGCAGGGGAGCTCTGATCCATGCTGAGGCTGGGGATGGAGGTGCTGCTGTCACTAACCTGGTTCCTGGCTGTCTCTGGGGCCACAGGAGCTCCTTGGACAAACACTCGCTTTCTCTTGAGCTGCCTGTGTTAAGCTGCACTTGTTTCAGCTGGAGAGGGAGGTGAAGCAAGGCAGGAGCTGTGGCTGCTGCAGGGAGGCTCAGGCAATGCCCAGTTTCTTCAGTACAGTGCAAACCTCACGGAGATACAGGGCATCCGGATAACCATTCCTGTGGGGCAGAGAGGGAAGTGGTGTGAATCCTGCTGATGGTGCTAAAACCACCTTCCGGCACTTTCCTGTTCCTTCCAGTACAGGAAGAGGGGAGCACAGTCTATTTTTGCCCCATGCATTCAGCGGGGCTGGGAGTGGAAGTCACAGCTTGCACCCAGCGCTGGCTGCAGAGCCACGGGGAAAGGCAGGGAAACTGCAAGTGAACAGGGCCCAGAATTGCCATCCATAGGGAGCTTAGAGGTGTGGGATGGGCAAGGGCTTAGCTCCGGCTGGAGGGGGCCAGAGCTGATCTGCCAGACCCTGCGAGCTGAAACAGCCACCAACTGCTGCTGTGGGAGCCTGGAAGAGCCATTCACAGCAGGATGGGTTGAGCTGGAGCCCATGGCTCTCCCCCTTCAATTGCCACTGGAAAACCTCGCCCCTGGAAACTTGGGATGAGCTGGGTCGTACCTGGCTTTGCCTCCATCCCAGGAGGTTTTGTGTGGGATAAGGCCCCATGTCACTCTTTCCTTGCCATTGCAGGACTTGATGTGAAATGTCAGCCCGCAATCAAATGCTTTCTTCAGAAGCACTGCTGTCTTCTGCCCTTCCCTGTTGTCCGGCAGGAAGGCACAGAAATGTCCCCCTTTGTAAGGCTGTCCTGGGTGGGGGTCCCCAACCTTGGAACAGGAAGAAAACGTTTTACACAACCACCTGAGTGCTGTGCCTCAGGGCAGGCATCTGACATCCTCCCCAGCTTGTGGCTCCATGGCCTGCTAGCGCCTTGGGACTAAAAGCAGAGTCACAGCAAGCTGCTCCCAAACCTGGAGCGGAGCCACAGTCCGACCCCTCTGCTGCTCTGCATGTGGGCCATGGAGCTGCCCTCCACACAGCCCCTCATCCCACCCCAACCCCACTGCATGTCCTGCATGCAGAACCCATTGCATGTCCTGCAGTGGGCTGGGGAAGCCTCAGTGGTGGTACCTACCCCTTGCACACCATCAGGGATGCTGTAGACAACCTGGAGCGTTGGGTCTCGGTAGTAGCCCGGCAGGCTCTGAGACAAGGAGGAGATCTGGAACTTCCCTGGGATCCTGCAGCCCGGGGCAAGTGTGGAGACACTGCAGCAGGGCGGCTGCGTGCTGTCCCCTGCGAAGCACATCCTGCACAGCGAGTGACCGCAGGGTGCCGGGCAGGTGATGGCTGAGCCATGGCAGGCATCGCACCGGCCCACAGTGGTCGTGCTGCTCTCCTGCCCCGGGCTCGGGCCTCTCATCTGCCCCTCCTGCACACTGCTCCTGCCTGCGGGGAGCAGAGCCCTGTCCGGGGCCAGGGCTGCATCCTCCTTGGGCCTGCAGAGCCGGGCGGGCAGGGAGTGAGGAGCCCCATCCGCTGCAGGCACCGGGGAGCGTAGCCGCCCCATCACCTCTCCGTGGCCTCCTCTGCTCTTGTCTCTTGCAAACTGGAACCTGTCCGGCAAAACCTGCCTCAGCTGTGCCATGTCCGGCTCCCCCACAGGCAGTTTGGTCTTCAGCTGCTCCTGGGACTCCTTCAGGCGAGTGGGACTTGACTTATCCACCACACCAGGGCTCAGAAGGTCGCCTCCGCCTTGCTCAGCTCCGAAATGAACACAGTCATTGGCTTCCTCTTGCCCCAGTGTGTGCTGGAGCCCCCAAAAGCTTGGGGACCTCTTCGCCTGGAGCAGATCTGTGAGCTCTGCTTTATCACTGATGGTCAGGTCCTGCATGTCCGTCTGTAGCGACCCGAGGCTACCAGAAAGGGCTGCACCCAGCACCGTGTCCTGGCTCCCGCTTGGCTGGACAGCACTGGGGTACCCTGAACTCTCTGGTCCTGGAGACTTCAGGGCAGGGAGCCTACTGGAAGAAAACACTTGTAAGGCCTCAGTTACTCCTGGCAGCATCTCCTTGGGGCAGGCAAGATGCAGGTTGTACTTGTCTTTGCTGAATCCAACCTGGAAGGAGTTTTCTCGCAGGAGGCTGCATAGTTCACTCAGGGCACTGTCATCTGGACCATCTACAGCAAGCTCTGAATAGCTCACACTCTGACACACAAGTTCAGGACACTTCTGCACGAGAGCTTCCACTTTCCATCTCGCCTGGAAAACCTTCTCCCTATCCTCTGCCTGCAGTGTCAGCACAGTGCAGTCCCCAGCACGATGCTCCGAGAGCTGCACTCCTCCATGGCTGCACAGTTCAGCAACAGCGGCGCGGTGACCATCCTTCAGGTAAGACCACTGCAGAGAGTCCAGGCTCATTTCTTCACTCACCCTTCCACCCTCACTGCCTGTGTTGTGCCGCTTCTCCCTTTCCTTTGATCTTGGCAGGGAGAAGCTGTTGGAACGTTGCAGAAGAGCCTTGGATTCAGAGGGTTTAGAGGTCCTTGTGTCAAAGGCACTAGATGTGCTTGCAAGTGAGCAGTGCTTGATGGGACCTGAGCCTTCAGAGTCTCTGTTTTCTTTGCCTCCAAAGGCAGACAGAGCCTTGTGTCTTGTAAGCCTGGCACCTCCTTTCATCTGGTCCCATTCTTTGGGGTCCTTCTGCTGAGACTCTGCTGCTGAGCCCAAATCCACACCTGCTGTAGAGACAGCGGGCTGGTACCACTGGGTCAGTCCTGTCGGCTCACTTGGACTTAGAGCATCCATTTGTGGTGGGTGTTTTCCAGAAGGCAGTGCCTGCCCCACTGGTAGGGGGGCCTGAGACCTCTCAGCTTTCAGGGTGCTGAAGCTGGCAGGGAGTTTGAGCTCACCTCTCAGCTTTGGCCTGCCTGGGCTGAGCCTTGAGGCTGAGGTGCCTGCAGGCTCCTTGGGCCTGTGCAGCAAATCCTCTGTGGTGTGGGAGGTTGTTGGCTGTGAGGGCAGGGAGCTGCTGACCATGGCTTGTGCGGCGCCTCTTCTGGCACTGAAATCCTGAACGTACTGCTTGGCCTCGGACACATCAGTGAGGTTTCCAATAAGATAAAGCTGCTTCACATCCTCGTGGCAGAGCAACTGGGGATACAGCTTCTGCAGCTCGTGTGTCAGCGCCCTGAGAGCCTGGCTGTCCAGATCCAGTCCTCCCTTGGTGATCTTCTCCTTGCGCAAGCTCACCTCCAGCTGCTGGTAAAGCTTCTGCAGGGCCAGGCGGGCCTTTTGCAAGGCATCCATGTCCCCAGTCATCCCTGCAGCTGGCTGGAAGTACAGCATGGCAATGCCATCGTTGCTGACATCCACCACATCCACACGATGCTGCTGTAGCACGCTTTGGTACGCAGCAGCACAGAACCTCTGCATGTACAAGTAAATGTCGGAGTCCATCACTAGGGAAAAGTCCTCCAGGTGTTCCACAGCTTTCCCCTCCACAGGTCCCCAAGGCGATGGAGCTGCATCTGCCTCTTCACACGCCTGGTCCCAGTTTGGGAGCTTTGCTGCGTCTTGTGCTGACTCAGCAGAGTCAGGCTCTTGCTGGGGATCAGGCATTCTGGTCTCTTTGGCCACATGGCTGGAATCTGGCACAAGGATCTCCCCAGCAGCTTGGCTCTTGAGGTTCACGTTGCCCAGCAGGTCTCTGCTGAAGGCCTGCAGCTCACTGAATGGCCCCTTGACTACGCAGTGGGCATTCTTGGAGTCAAAGTGGAGCTGCACATTGCCATAGCTTTTATACAGCTTCCTCAGGAGGGCTTTGCCAGTAGGAAGTTTGCCATAGTCAACTATCACGGAAGCATATATGAAGATCTGCAAGTAGATAGCAAAGGAGTGAGAGAAGGATGAACAATACCCCCCTCCAAGGCAAGGGGGAGGCAGATGCACCCAGTGCTTGCCACAGCCCCTGTGTTATTATGGCAGAAAGATGACATGACTCAGCACCTCTCAGCATCCTGCTTTCACAGGAGATGGGAGCCAACACAGGCAGGACTGAGAGCCCCAGCCAGCCCAAGCAGCATTTGGACCTTGTACACATGGTCAAATGCTTTCTGCAAGCGAAGAACACGAGGGCCACATCGCAGAGAGCTGCAGCTCCACGTCTACACACTGAGAGCTCTGCACACAGCTCACGCCCAAGAAATCCATTGTCCCTCCTGTGTCTGGAATGCTGTTGCTCTGCTGCTCTCCCAGAGCTTCAGCTGCAGACTTTCAAGCACCTGGGGCTTGCAGAAAGGTCTGCAGTGCCGCGCTAACTCCCATGCCCTTGCTGTCAATGCTCAGACACGAAGATGCAAGATGCGGCTACTGCCATGCTCTGCTGAAACTGCAGCGAGAGGAAAGAACTCCCCAGCGCCTCCTAACACCAGCGCGTCTCCAAAGCTGACCTAAGCAGGACACAGGAGTACACCATGCGTGTCCAGGTACTGACACGCAAGCACACTGACAGGATCCCCCACTTGTCACCAGATGGGCTAGGGAGAAGCCCCCCTTCCCTCCAGCCTGACTGTTCTTCCTCACTTTGACAGGCACAAACACCAATGAGCGGTGCCCGGCCTGTCCCACTGCCCCTGTGGTACCAGCATGGAAAAGATGCCTCCTTTGAACAGTGGATTTGCCTTAAGCCTGATTAAGGTTAAAGGAGAGTGTGAGGTCTCCCTTTCCTGGGCACAGGCCCAGTGGGAATGCCACGGCTGCGTCTGCTCCGCGCTACCTCATCAGGGCTCAGCTCTGCGGTGTGCGCTGTCACTTCCAGCAGGTATTTCTCCCCTCCGATGGACAAGACGTGATTCTTTACCTTCAGGATCCTCTGGGCCACTGGGTGGGAAAAGCACCAGCATCAGCGCAGCCCCGCGCCGAGGGACAGCAGCACCGCTGCTGCCCGGACCGCATTGGGCAGGGGGGTCCGGGAGCGGGCGGAGCCCACGGGCCGATCCCTCGAGGGGCCGTTACCTTCGGGCTTCTCGAAGGTGATGAGGGCGCAAGGCTGGCGCCCGTCCCGCAGCACCTGCACGTCGGCGATCTCACCGCCGCCGTTGCGGGAGCGCAGGAAGTGGATGGTCAGCTTGTCGGCCACCCTGTCTGCAGGCAGGTCTGCGGGGAGGCCCCCGACCCGCACCGTGCGGCCCGCCATGCCCGCAGCCCCGGCGGCAGCTCCCCCCGCACCGCGGAGCTTGACCGCGGCCCCGCTCCGGCTCCGACCCCGCCGCTGCCGGGAAACGAAAGCGAAACTTCCCCCGGCCCCGCCCCGGGCCCGAACCTCCCGCCCGGCCCCAGCACCACGGACACGCCGCTCCCTGCACACGGTTTAATTGCCGCAGCTTCGCTACAGCGGGACCCTACGCCGCGTCCTCCGTGAACACGGCCACCCCGTGGCGGCCCTCCGGGACGTAACCGAGAGAATCCACCTCCCCCCCGCCGCGGCTGGGCTTCTGGAAGTGGATCTCCAGGATGTCCCTCATAGACTCCTCGAGCAGCACGTCCGGGATCCCCGAGAGCAGGACGGTCCGGGGACAGCGGGAGGGCTGGAGCTGGGCAGAGCGGGGTGAAGAGAGGGGCTTCAGGAGCCCCCCGCTCTGCCTGGCCCTGGACTGGCACCAGGGCGCTGTCTGGCACCAGGGTTCGTGCTCTTACCTGCAGGTTGGAGACCTCTCCCCTCATGCACGGTGATATTTTGAGCTCGTATGTTTGTTTCCACAAGGGCACCTGGATGCGTCCTCTCTCAATGAGCAGCTCTGCCACTGCCGGGGGGGGGGGAAGGAAGGAAAGCCCTGAGTCACCCGAAGCCCCGCTGAGCTCCTGTGGAGGTGACAGCCCTGGCACTGACACTGAGGATGGCACTGCCCAGCCTCAGCTCACTGGCACCAGAGACCTCAGGAGGGACAGGAGAGCCAGAGCTCACTCTGCCTTCCCAGCTCCCCACAGACACGGCTCCATCTGCTCCCAGGAGATGATCTGTGCTCAACCCTTGCCCACGCACCTTTGTCCTCTGCAAATGTCAGCACCACCTGGCCAGAGGTGTCCAGGAGCTCCGTGCTCTCCACCTCACCACCCCCATTCTTTGCCTTGCTGAAGAAGATCTCCAACTTGTCCAGCAGGGCCTCCTCAGGGACGTCCAGGCTGGGCAGCTCAGACAGGATGATGCTCCTACTGCTCTGAGTGAGCCTGATCTGTGGGTAGCCCGTACTGGTCAGTGCGAGTGCCAAGGCT
>JANRGW010047875.1:0-11792 GCA_024733675.1 Psilopsiagon aymara
GGGGAGGGACTCTTCGTTAGGGACTGTAGTGATAGGACAAGGGGTAACGGGTTCAAACTTAAACAGGGGAAGTTTAGGTTGGATATGTGGAAGAAATTCTTTACTGTGAGGTGTGGTAAGACAGTGGAATGGATTGCCCAGGGAAGTTGTGAATGCTCCATCACTGGCAGTGTTCAAGGCCGGGTTGGACATAGCCTTTGGTGATATGATTTAGGCCTTGGGTGATATGATTTAGTGTGAGGTGTCCCTGCCCATGGCAGGGGTGTTGGAACTAGATGGTCTTAAGGTCCTTTCCAAATGTAGCTATTCTATGATTCTAAATCACTCCTCTTTGACTGGAACATGGTGCAGGGAGTCTGAACAAGAAAAGTAAAGTCATGAAAGCCAGCATAGGGCTGAAAATATTTACCACAACTTCCAAGGGATACATAACGCATGATCAATTTAATTAAAATTCTCAATGAATGTTTTGAAGTATCCTGAGAGTTTGGCACATACCAAAATAAAAGAATTAGCTCTGTATAAGTGCACGTTTTTGTGACTGTAGGTAGCTAAGCATGTGCGTACTTATAACAGGAAAAAGAGATCTCTTTGCCAAAAGACTGACTTACAGTAGATCCTCCCAGTACACTGTACATTTAAGACTCAATCTGCCAACCAAGAAAAATCATTTGGTAATCCTACCCTGGTTTTTGTCCTTGCTTTGGAACAGAGCAATGTCTTTTACAAACCTCCACTCACAGATTATACAAACCTTATGAGGCTCTGAAAGATGAGGCTCCAAAGTAATTGATGAAAAAGTTTAAACACTTTCTAATCAATATGTATGTTAAATGCAGTTCAGCTGCAGATATTTTTCTCCAGCAGCTCCAGACTGAGCACCATATAAAAAAGCTCTATCAGTTCCCAGTGGATCACTAAATTAAAAATGAAACAAAAATCAAACTTGAACAGCTGAAGAAAGTGTATGTGGGTGAAGATTCATTTCATTGTGGAGGACAAGATGCTGCAAATGGAAATAATTTCATAGAGTATGATTCATAAGGAAAAAACAGCTAAGTATTTTTAGTGCTGTAATACAAGTAGTAAAACTCTTCATTTCATGTACTTGCAACATTTAAAATATAAGTGTTTAGCTGCATGTAAAATATAGTGAAAGTAAGTTGATTTGCTTTCACTGTGAAAGTATTATGAAATAAAGTTTAAATTAAATTTGCTTTCACTGTAAAAGTATTACAAAACAAATTTTAATTTAATTTTAGATAGAATATGAAAAACATATGCATGTATTCATATTCGCACATATTTTTGCATTTCCCCTCTAGTTTAAGCATGCAATACACAGGAAAAGATGCTTGGATGTATGCTTTCAAGTATGTAATTTTGCTTAAAGCTGTTAGTTGTAGCATCAGAAAATTGCTTTCTCTGCTTTTCATCCATAGCTTCAGGTATGGCGCTGACGGCCGTAATGTGAATCTTGTCACTTGGCCTTGTCAGTGACTCTAAGCTGACAATAGATCATTGCCACATGACCACACCACTCTCTAGGTGAATGGGAGATATTAAATGAGTTGGCTTTGTTGTGCAGTATTAAATAAGGCAGTTTTATAAAGCATACCTCAATCCACTAAGAAATGGAATAGAAAGAAGAAATTATATACTAACAGGCTTTGAAAAATATCACTTCCTGGGTGGACACCTCTTGTCTAAGAGATGATGGAGAAGGTACCCATACAATAATTGTGTCACGCTGCATGTTTGCATATTTAACTTTACTGGAGTTGGACTCTGATACAGTGAGTTAAGGGGAAAATAATGGATTACTCACAGTAAAAATGTCAAAAGCAGTAGAAATTATAGTTTAAAAAAATCACCTGAAGTTCTATATGTGAAACGTGTTGAGGTCATTACCATTTTAGACCACCTGTAGTTAGAATTATTATTTATTTATAAAAAAAAGCTGTATGGGGATCTATTGATAAGTAGAAAACAAAAAATTTACAACGTCAAATGCCAGCCTTATCACAGGACTCCATCCAGCTTTAAGATGCCTAAGAGGCAGGAATTTTCCTGCTTTGGTCCTTCCAACCTTTACAGGTTTCAAAGTCAGATCTTTGAGCACCTGCAGTTGAAGCCTCGGTAATGTATTAGGGATGAAAAGAACATGGGAAAGTAGCACAAAGCAAGAATCAGACTGGCTTTTCTCCTCTCAGAACCGAAGTAGGATGAGAAGTAGTCAGTCAGTGATCATTCATAGATTGGCTAGTCCTGAGGATCATCTAGGTTGCACATTTGGCCAAGCTGGTACTCAAACAAAATTCAGGTGGCACAAAAAAACTTACACTACCATCTGCACAGATTCAGACTCATACAACACTGAAAACAGAGCTAGAGGTATACAATTTCTCTTTGGAAGTTGAGCTGTTTGTTAAGGGAGTCAGTCGCATGTGTCAGTCCAGCAGTCATACATGTCAGCTCCAACAGTGCTTGATAGGGGCGTTAACGAATTAACTAACAGTTGTTGCTAGAAGGAATTTATCTTCTCGTGTTTGCTAAGTCCTACTTTAAGGTATCACTTTGCAAATAAAAAGCATCAGTAATACAGCTTTTGGAGAATGAAAGAGGAAGAACAACTGAATGGGTTACTTCTTTGGAAGAGTTAGAGCTCCTAGAGCTTTCTACCTTTGCATTACACTTATCACTGTGAAAATCATGCTATTGGGAGAGTATGTGCTTTCAGAAGCATGTACTCTCTGAAATAACCATGTAATTGATAACTTGACAACTACAATTTGAGTGGCAGCATATGGCAAAGTCAATGTTATGACAAGGAATTTCTTGGGGTGGGAATACTAATGATAAAAGATTTTGCTTAAGTGGTAGCACTAGTAGCATTGGTAGTACTGGAATCTGCTGAGAGTGTTTTTATTCCTTGAGTCAAGTGAAAATGAGCAAACTAGGAACCTGACACAATTAAATATTTTTATTAAATTTTAAATGTTTATTTCTTTTTCCTTATTGAAAAGGAATTCACTTAATTTAATCATCCTCAAAGAAAAATATCTGAAAGGCTGGGAGATATCATGGTGTTATAAAAATAACTTTGAAAATGAGAAGTAGTAAAAGATACTCAGAAATTATGAGGATGCACTGGTTCTGTAAGATCAATAGACTACAATGTCTCTCTTGCTCATTAAAACACCTAAATATTGGTCTAATATTAAATTACTAATGCCTGAAATATGCAAATATCTAATTGGCTTAGAAAGCAGCACCACTGCTTAAAGGCGTTTATAAAAAATGGTGTTCAGTGCGCCTTAACGTCTGCGAAAAGAACCTCTTGCTTAGTTGCCAGAAAAATTAGAAGAACTTTTCTCAATTCTCAGTAGGGATGGTACTTCCAAACTTCCAAATTTATGAACCTACTGCAGAGAAGCCATGAGAATTTTAGGAACACTGTTTACAAGTCTATTTCTTTCCTGGGTCTTGACATAATGTTGCTCACTATAAAACCACACGTCCTTTTTCAGGACAAGGACTAGGGATACATTCTCTTGTAGAAGTTGGATTGTCACACCACTCCAGGGTATATGACTACATGCAAAATACTTGCCAAAGTTACTGTGAGTGCCACAGTTCAAAAAAAACAGGGTGAGCATCTGAAAAGCTAAGGAAGAAACAAACAAATTTCCCTGTTGTTTCTGGAAAGAAAGTAGATTTTCTAATACCCCATCACAGTACATCCTGCAAGGTGTGTGGCATTTTATGCTCAAAGTTTACATGGTGTCTTGTTCAGTTTGCTGATGTCTTTGTGCTTAACTACACAAAATTGTTCATCCCATCTCATTAAAACACTATTTGCTTAGAAAGCATCTTCAGTATACAGTGACACATTCCTTCAGACACTTATATGGAGTCTTCTCACCTGATCTGAGCAAAGTTCAAGGAAGACCATCAGTTTCCTCCCAACTTTCCCTCAAAATGGCCTTGCTTTTCTTTTACCTGCAGAAGGTTTTTGCTCTGCTGAAGACAAAACTAAAATAGCAATAAATAATTTACTACTACTACTTTAAGCAATAAAAAAAAAAAAAATCTAAAAGGATGCTTTACACAAGAACGAAGGTAGCTTTACTGGACCTTAATAAACCTCTGAAGCTCAGGGAAGTGACATTGCCCACATCCCAGGAAACCCAGTGTCTTATCTCTAGAAAGCTTCACTGAATCACACTACAAACCAAACAGGAACTGAGAAAAATGCACGCACAGACCAGTTGGGAGACTATTTTTTTATTATAGGTGGGTTAGAGATAGGTGGGTGTACCATTTTTTCCTTCTGCTAGCCACTGGAAGCAAATCAGGCCACAGAAGGCTTCACATGGATTAAAATGAGAGAAACTCTGCATCTTTCTGTTATTCAGATATATGCTTAAAACCATCTGATTTCTGTTAAAGCAAGGTTTATGAAAGTTACCTGCAAGTGTTTTCTGAGGTAGTTTACAGGTTTTGCTAAAAATCACTTTTTAAAAGGAAAACCAAACAAACAAAACTACCAAAAACCCAGACAAAATTCAAAGATTCCATGTCATTCCAGAAGGAAAATATTTTTTACTCAAACCGACCCGTTTTTTTTATTTCTATTATCACCTTCTCTTCATTAACTTATATATCCATGTGCTCCTCTTGAAGGAAACTTAACCAAGAAAAGCAAAGATAAACTGGAATACAAAGCTCAGTATTTGCTTGAAGGCTTTTAATGTCATGTGAGGATAATTGGGGATCAAAGAATAAAATTAGATAGATACAGATCAAAAAGGGAATTAAATCAGATGTCAATACAGTTTCGATTGGTCAAGTAGAAAAATACACATGAATAAGGACTGGGAATCTTTCTCCATCCCCACTACCCTCCCTCAAAATTTAATTCCAAACCAAACTGCTGTTACAAATGAAAAGCATATTTCTCATCAAGATTAATATATTACTATTAAGTTATTTATCAATTTTACTACTAATAAAAACATTTTTGAAAACTGCTGAGGTCCCCAGCGTTGATTTAAACATTTTATTCCAGGATGTTTCAGGAGTGCTGGCCAGCTGCAAAACTGCAATGAGAGAGCAAACTTCTTGCATGCCTGCTTGTACCACATTGTTTTCGCCCTAGAGAAGCTTCTTAAGAACATGGTGTATTATAAGTGCAATGTCTCAAATTCTATGAAGTCCAGGTTTTCTTCAAGGGCCTTCAGTGGGAGTTTTAGTCAAAAGTTGCATGTATGATTTATAGATTGAAGACAATTTTGTCTGCTGGTTTTGATACAATATCAGCAGTTATATCTAACAAATTACTTTGCTCACAGTCATAATGATATTTGGTAGTTTAAGGGAGTATGTATGGAACTATAAAACATCACATCAAAGTCCAAGGTTCTAAAAACTACAAGTCAACAAGAAATATGACTGTGTTTGTTCTTTATGAAATAGTTGTTAGGAAGACTGTGATTTATTTTGTCTACGTCTAAATATACTCTAAATATAATCTCCCTCAAAGACTAATTATACACTTTTGATGTTTACTTCAATGTATCTGTACTAGCTAGGTCTCTAGGCAAAAAATAATAAAAAAAACAAGGAAAACAAAACCAAAATAAAATCCTGAAAAGTTTGAAAACAATGAGTTGTTTGAGTTTTCTGCTACTTTCTGTGTCTGAACAGTCTGATAACATGAAGAGAAACAAGTGTTCCTCAAATTATTTTGGCAGTTTAAAGGCAGATACAAAGCAGAGCAGAGAATAGAGGGCAGAACATTAAAGATAATTCTGTCTAAAGCTCTAAGAGTTTAGTCTTTGTTCAGCTGAACTTTGTACTTTTCCATCTGTGTAAAGTATATATATATGTAGTACACAATAATTTTCTAGGATTGTTTCTCTTTATCATCAGGACAGATTTTGGTTCCTAATTCCTCGTTCTTTATTATAAAGTCTTTCTACTTTATCTTAAAACAATCTTATAGCTTTCACTTGAGAGCAAATATTATTACCACCTCTGTTTGGAAGGAACTGGCAACATAGAATTTGCTTGATACTACCTCAAGATAAAGAGAGCTAGAACATCAACCTGAGATGAGTGCAGCCAGTGAAAAGCTGCTCCATTTTCAAGTTACCTCAGAATTCTGATTCAAAACCCAGGTTCTCTTTCACCCTAAAAGACATATAGGAGGCAGGAAAATAAGTGCAAGTATTTATCCTAAAGCCAGAGTTTTTAATAGAAGCCTCTATCCAGCTCTTTTAAATAACAGTTTATATAATATTAGGAATACAGAAAGGGGTCCTGTACTTACAAAGGTGTGTGTGGCACTCAGAGAGTATGTGCATGGTAAATGGAAAAAAATCTGAAATTTAAAATTGTCCCTGTGGTAAACACAGAAAAAGACATCTTTTTCTTTTTTTTTTGATGCGGAAAGGAAAAATCATCCTTTATCAGTTCAAACTTATTAGACTATATGAAGAATTTCATAAATTTATTTTATGACTAGGGATTTTTATGATATGTCTGTCTCCATACAACAATATATACAGATTTCAGCACTACAAAACCTCATTCTCTAAATACGGAAGTCTAAAAAACCCGGTAGATTTAGTGCATGCTCATGTTTGATGAGAAGCCAGATGTTGTGTCTCTCAAACAAATACCACTATACCATGTGGAAATAGTTCTTTCTCCTAGCCCTATTTCCAACCAAAACAAACAAACAAATAATTAAAAAGCATCTGTCCAAGTGTCACTTCTAAAAAAGATAAGGAAACCAGCTCTTACAAATGCCATGTAAGGGAAAGTCCGGAACCCTGGCAATGGATGCTTCACTCTCCTAATCACTACAACTTGGGGTCCTTTATAGTCTAACCTAAATCTTCCTAGATTCACCCATGATCTTTGGTTTTCTTTGTTTCTGAGTGATAATAAAGGAGTTAGTACTTTCTCCTTTCTTTCTGAATGGAACTCTAATAATTTTTAGAAGTTCCAGATATCTATGTGTGGAAAGAAAAAAATGAGGAAATGTAGATTTGGCTTCCTGTCATACAATCCCAACTTTCTTGAGACTACAAGTTTGCATAGCAGTTAAACATGAGAATATGCATGCCCTGGGCAATATTTCTGAATTTACCTCCTTCTGAGATTATGAGAATCAACCATACCTCCTAACAAGAATTCTTCCCACTCTTCTTCCTCTGCACTCACCAGCATGATGCTTCTTGTTTTGTTCTTTGCTTTTCTGTTAGTCAGTAAGAGTGTTGAACATTTTAGAAGGCAAAAACAAGAGAAGAAAATAAGTGGGCTTAGTTTTATGGCAAGTTAAATTGAAAGCAGATTATCCTACTTTATCAATCTATCTGACCTGTTTTACAGTATTCCATCATGATACCACACCAGAAGAATTTACAGGTGTCTGCCTAGTGGAATGAGAATATTGAAGGAAAAGCAAGAGCTGCTTTGCCTCTCAGGCTATTCCTGGAACCCAGACTGAGGTGGCAATGGGGCATAACATCATCCTCTCTCACAACCTCTCAAGAGCCATTTGAGTTGTAACTCTCACTGTCTTCTCTAAAAATCATTCAGTTATTATTCTATCAGTTAAGATTACCAACTATAAAGGCTGGGATATGACAATTCCTGATCTTTTTACAAAAGGCTGTTTACTTGTGCAGCTGTTCTGCAGGCAGTTGTATTTATGTTCTTTGTTGTATTTATGTACTTTGAAAGCTACTGATAAAAATTGTTTATAAAAAACAATCACTATTATGCTTATAGTAGAAGTTATTTGCATTACTATCTTCTAATATTTGCTGCTTGAAATATTTGTTGTTTACAGATCTCACTTAGTCTGAACCTTTGACCTCCTATTGTTGCAGATTGCACCTTTGTGCATGCAATGGTTCCAGTCATTTTCAGAGATTCCCATTTCTATTAATTTGCCCCACTGTTTATATGAAAATTTCCATTCACATGACAAGGAAAAATCAGTTGTTTTGGGTTTTTTTTAAAGCAAATTTTACTGCAAGGCTGCATTGATTAATATAAGGCTTAGAAGAAAGTTTAATTGTTATATTTAATTTTTTCCTGTTTTGTTTTTAGTTGGTTGGTTTGGTTTATTTCGGGTTTTGTCATTCATTTTTTCAGTTGATGTATCTAGTTATGTATAAATTTTGCGTGTTCATTTAGGTAGGCAACAAAATATTAAAGACTGGAATCTGTCATTACTGAAGTCACTCAGAGATGCGCGCTGATTTTGCTGGCAACAAGAACCTCACCCCAAAATTTTATCTAAAAATCTTGGGCATTAAGATTTCACAGATAAAAAATTTCCTTCTGATTTCTGGTGTTCACTTTTTCCATTGTTCTAGACAGATCCTGCTTTCTTCCACCTAGCACAACCCTTTAGCAGAGAAGCAAGGAAGAGAAAAGTTTTTTTTCTGGTTTCTGGAAGTCTTTTCTATGACGAAAATGATCTATATTCTGGTATGCTATCTGGATAACCTTGCTTGTCTTTTGAGATAAAGATTGTTCCTCAGGCGACATCCGACTTCGTGCTTGCACTGGTAAGAGATGGTCAAGAGTGCTGCATTTGCCAAAGTGGGTAAGTGCCTTCAAATGACCAACAAGAGTGTACAGTGTGATCGGGAGCAGACTTTATTCTGGTCACCACAGTGGCACAGTAAGAAAGAAAGATGGGATTTGACCATAATCCCACAGCACAGTGCTGTCTCCCAAGATAGAATCAGTTCTGTGTTCTTAGGATGATACTGACATTGATGAAGGTATCCACAAAGATACCATTTCTTTTCACAGAATGTCACATTGTGACTTGCTTCTCAAAACCTGTGGCATTATCTAATTGGTAAAGCATTGTTAACATAGCAGAATTCTTTTACCTCAAAAGTTAATTCTTTCTGAACATCCCTTGTGCAATGGCATCAATCAATGCTCACTAGTGATTAATTTGTTTCATTAATGTTAACAGCTCTGAGCATTCTACTGGCAGGCTGTCCACTGTCCTGGTGACCTTCAGGAAGAGGCTGCTCCTTTAGATGCCTGACTTTAATCTGTGCCTTTTACTTCTTCTTACAACCATGTCACTTTTGAATGTTCAAGGCTTGAATTTTTTGGTATGTGTATGTATATAACTATCACTTATTAATAAATTACTGCAACAAACACGCGCAGGATATCTTAAAAAAAAAAAAAAAAAAAAAAAAAAAAACCGAAAACCAACCAAACCAAAGAAACAACAAAACAAAACACTACGAGTTGGCCAGCATCTCCTTAAAATTCAAGTGTGGCAGCAATTTCATAAAAGCAACTCCTCCAGAATGTGGCCATAAGGAAAGAGTTTGCACAATCTGTTCATCTGCATAATTAGTAATTGAGGACCTGAGAACAGTTGGAACATTGCTGTGGGCAACTCAGGTCAGATCACTGATAACATAAATAACAAAAATTCAGATTTCTAAAAACTACAAACATCATAATGGAGCTAACAACAACCCTAATAAGAGCACATAAAACAAACAGAAAGAAGGATAATATAGAAACCCATGAAAAGCCATAAGGCTACAGCAAAAAAGTAACCGGTATGACATAATTTCCATCTGAGGCTTAAAAAGATCATGGAAAAAAAAAATAAATTAAAAAACACCAGGGGAAAAAAAGAGAAAGAAAAAAAAGAAGCTACATGAGAAAACACAGTAACTTATTTTACTCATCCTCTACATAATGGTACAAGTATATGAATACTTCTGATAGGCACAGATTTACAAGTATTCTGCTTTAGCATTAGAGAAAATAATAAACCCAATTATTTAAGCCCATATAGTAGTATAAGTACTCATTTCAGGAGCAAAATTTCTTGTAGCAACAATTCAATCTTTTCTCTAGATTGCTGTGAAAAACAGAGCACACGAGACACTGCAGAGCAACATAGTCTGCTTTGGGAGATAGAGAGTAATGCAGGGGAAGTAGTGAGGCACTAATCAGCTGTGGATTTATTCTTTCCAGTGATTTAGTTTGCTACATCTTCATTGGCTATAGACATATATCAGGACGGCAGACCAAGTAGGAGCTAGCTTTTTTATAATACCTTCGATTTGTCAGCTTCATTTCTGATCTGCAGTACAAAAGCATTATCCAAATGAACTGGCTATCAACATGTAGTTTATGCGTATGTATTTGTTTCACCCTCCTGACAAATCTTGAGTAATAGAACACAGAAGTCTGTTGGCAGAAGGCCAGTTTTTCCATTTGATACTAGATCACAAAAATTTCCTTTTTTTTTCCCCCCCAGAAAATGTGAGAAGTAAAGAATCACAGAATCATAGATTGTTTTGGGTTGGAAAGGACCTTAAAGATCATCTAGTTCCAACCCGCATCCCCCCTAGGCAAGGATACCTTTCACTCAGCAGTTTGCTGAAGGCCCTGTCCAACCTGTCCTTGAGCACTGCCTAGGATGGGGCAGTGACGGCTTCTCTGGGCATCCTCTGCCAGTGCCTCACATCCCTCACATCTGTTGGGGTTTTCACCAGTTATCTATTAATACAAATGCTTGAGGACACAAAATATCAAATGAAGTAAAAGGGGTTTCTAGATCCTTTGCATTTGCAAAAATCAAGATTTACTCATCTCAGAGTCAGGTGACATCAAAAAGTATCTGCAGGCAGAGTAATGTTTGCAGTTCTGTCCGTTGTAGGAACATTTTGTGTTTTTTAATGGGATTAACATAGTGGTTGGAAGAGTAATGCCTCTGTCTCTTGGGTATGCAAGGTAAAAGATTAGGGTAAAGGACGAACACAGAAATTAAAAATGCCAGAAACAGGAATATAAAAATGTGGCTGCAGTGAAATCAGTTCCACAGAATATAAATACCATCAATCAAATAATTACTTCAAGGGCCACCTGGTTTTGGTTTGGTTTGGTTTTTAATTTAGTAATCTTTAAGATACGTCCTATTGGACATGCAAATGCTATCAGGTAGGATCTGCCAAAATCTGTTCATCTCTGTTTCCTAAAAGTGAGCACAATATGTTGGTACCCCAATCTTCTGGTCAAAATCGAGAAAAAACACATATGAAAATTATGGAAATGGCTGAACATGGAGAATAAACCATACAGCACACAAGTGAAATGCAGAAAGGAGGAAGTCTTGAAGTACTTTCTAAGGGAGGTAAAAGCAATTATGAGTTATGCTGAGAGAAATAACAGTGGTACGGTGTAAAGCAACATCAAAGCTTTTCCTCAGATTCAATATCTCCTTTAGAATTAGCTCAACACAGGGGCAATTGCTTTTCCCATTCTAAGTTAAAGACCAGCTATAGACTCCTGTCGGAAATACCAATTAAGAGTAACAATCTAGGAGCAGGTTACTTTTGATACAGGAAAACATGGTATTATTGATGCAAATTTTTGCAACAGTTATGAGGAAATAATAAAGTATCTATCAGACATCCTTATCAAAATTACCCAATTAAAAAATAAAATTCTCCTGAATCCTCAAGATGCTCAGCTCATTCTTTTGAAGGAAAAAGTCTGAAATCACTAAATAGGTCAAAAATCCAAACCCTAATTACAAATGAAATTCTTTAAGTCTCATCTGGCTTTCGAAGCATAAGATTTGTCAAACTAGTCTCCCTCTCAAGGGGGCCTATAGGGATGCTGGGGAGGGACTCTTTGTTAGGGACTGTAATGATAGGACAAGGAGTAATGGGTTTAAACTTAAACAGGGGAAGTTTAGATTGGATATGAGGAAG
>JANRGW010047879.1:0-10288 GCA_024733675.1 Psilopsiagon aymara
CTTTGGTCAGTTTGGGTCAGGTGTCCTGTCTCTGCTTCCTCCCAGCTTCCCCTCCTCCCCGGCAGAGCATGAGGCTCTGAAAGTCCTTGGTCAGACCAAACATTTGAGTAGTAACTAAAAACATTGGTGTTACCAGCGCTGTTCCCAGGCTGAAAGTCAAAAAAACAGCACGGCACCAGCTACTAAGAAGGAGAAAAATGTCTGCTACTGCTGAACCCAGGACAGTATCCACCCCTTATTCCACACCATTCACACCATTCTCAGATCCCACATTTTCAATATACCATCACTCTTACCTCATATATATATACATACATACACATCCACACAGAAAGACAGAGAGGGATCACTCTTTAGTGCATAGACCAATCCCTATAAAGCTGCTGAATCCATCTGGTCCATGATGTCAGTCGCCATCTCTTGTAACAGTCTTTCAGAGCCAGAGAGGCTGTGTGCAGTGCTCACACTCGTGAATAACCTGAGCAATAGTGTCCATTGCTAAGTCCACCCCTCGATCATGAGTCCATCTGTATGTTGCATCTCTGCCCTGATGGCCTGAGGTGTCATGGGCCCATCAGGCTCAAAATAATTCACCCTCCCCTTCAGCAGTTTCTGCAGCTTGTCGCTGGGGACTCCATACAGCTGCCTTCCATTTCCGATGTTTCCAAAGCATTCGGGGAGCCCACTGGACTAAATACTCACCCATACTGTCCCACACACCCTGCCACTCATGACTGTCCAGCCTTGGGGAAAATTTTGGTCCTCCTATATCGTCTTCTAATCCTAGACAAGGCCCAAACCTGACTCTGCTTAACTCTCGAGATCAGATTAAATGTTCATGAGTAAAACACAGTCTGTACGTGTGCCAACATGGTGACTCCCATCACAATCAGCAGGCAGGTCTCAAGGGTCTCAAAGGACATTCAAAACCTTCAGAACTCTCAAATAACACTGCTGTACTTGTCACTGGGGTAGGTGTAGCTGCTGTGCTTGTAGTTCGAGTAGCTGCGTTATCTGCTGTAGTCAGAGTTTGAGTAGCTGTACTTGTCACTAGGGTGTGTGGGAATGTCTCCCTCATAGGCTGACCACCTGAGGAGGGGAAAAAAGATGTGTAATTGCTAAGTACTTCTATTATATACTTCCCAAAGTATAGCGGTGGTGACCACACTGGGAACGCAAGGCAGATCAGTTTCACGATCAATGACTCTACTGTATTACAAGTCATTACCATAAAATACAGTGAAACAAGAACCTTAGCCCAAGCACCGCAGCTGATAAACGCTAAAACAAATACGATTAGACACACTCTGGTCAGATCTGTCGTTATTTCAACCCTTTGCACCCCACGCTGCATGCCAAAAAGAACTGTCAAAGTTTCAAAGTTTAAGCCCAGTCGGCAACTCAGCCATGCAGCCCTTGCTCACTCTTCCCCACTTCCTCCCCCCTTCTCTCAGAGGGATGGGGAGGAGAATCGAAAGAATGTAACTCCCACAGGTGGAAATAAGAACAGTCCAGTAACTAAGGTATAACACAAACCACTACTGCTGCCACCAATAATAATAATGATAAGGGAAATAACAAGGGAAGAGAATACAACCGCTCACCACCCACTGACCGATACCCAGCCCAATCTGAGCAGTGATTGAACCCTTCCGGGTAACTGCCCCCAGTTTATATAGTGGACATGATGTGCTGTGGTATGGAATACCTCTTTGGTCAGTTTGCTTCCTCCCAGCTTCCCCTCTTCCCTGGCAGAGCATGAGGCTCAGAAAGTCCTTGGTCAGATCAAACATTATTGAGCAACAACTAAAAACATGGTGTTATCAGCTCTGTTCCCAGGCCGAAAGTCAAAATCACAGCACTGCACCAGCTACTAAGAAGGAGAAAAAATCACTGCTACTGCTGAATCCAGGACAGGTTTTAAACATGTTCATCTCTAAATATTATGTTCTCAGCATCTAACTTAGGGCAATTGATGTCACCCACTCTATTGTTTGTTTATACACGAGCATAAATGTGGTTGCACATTTTGCCTTGAATGTTCAGGCTACTTGTACAATATTACAACTCTGTGCTTAACTTGAAACAAGTTAGCTATAAACTGAATTATAATTTCCCAATTAGTCAAAGGGGCATTTTTACCTCTGTTAAACACTTCTTCAGATACTACACAAATGTTATACAGATGCTTTTTCATTCACAACTGGCTTCAAATTCTTTTAGATTTTCAGTTTCAGTGGCACTATTTAGGATATGCATACATACAGGAAACCAAGTGTTAAAAGATTACGGGAATGCATATAACACACTAAACAGCTAGAAAGGGAAGTGCATAGTTAGCTTTATTTATTGCTAATGATCATTGCTTTACCCGAGACACGGATCTTTTAACTGCAGATCCTGTTACCAGGTGCCTCACTGAGGCAATAGGTAAGATCAACCAAGGCTCTGTGAAGGTAAAATCTGCAGATGCAAGATAAAATGGGAATTCTATAAAGTAATGCATTTACTATCATTGTGTAAAAACACTACTCTGTAGGAACATGCTCTTTGCAAAAGGACCATCCAGGCCGAACTACTTTTGCAGGAAGAGATTAGACAGTAGTAGGTTTGTTAAATTTTCAGTAAAATATTTTGATGCAGTTGTCATGACAATAATGACAATAATGAAAAACATTTTAATAGGATTCTATTTCAAAGAAGTGCTAATGTGGACAAAAATTGGACATAACAGATTACACTCATTAAGATAATTGCCATGCAATTATATGATAACATTTTCAATGATAAATTATTTTTCTGATGATGATAAAATATTAATGTCTAATTCTATCTTTTTATGTATGCATCGGCAGAATATATTACAATAGAAAGATAAACACTGTCTCTGGAAGCACTTTTTCACAGCAAATATTCCAACTAAAAATGATTATTAAAATATTTTTCTGAAGAAAATGCACTTGCAAGTATAACCTTTGTCCGAATAGTTACTTAAATCAGATTTATTTATTTTCATTTGTCTTCACAAACTATGATGCTGGTTGCTATAATAAAAAGAGTTTTCTAATATAAACCTGTAAGAGAGGGACATGTTGGGGGGAAGCAAGCTTTTGTTTATTAAATAAAACATTAAATCTAAAGAGTTAGCTGAGCATTCAAGAACGAAAAATAACTATCACCATTATGTGGCAGACCCTGTTGAAAGGCGAGGGAATTTAGGGTGTTCCATTTCTAGGACACTTACCAATTTTGATGTCCCTTACCATGCTTTTAGCTCTGGTCTAGTCTGTAATAAATAAAAATTGTAATTGCTTGAAAGCCAAAGCTCTCAAAATGTAATCTGTGAGCTGGTTGCCTCTATCCATTTTCCAAGAAATAAAAAATTACATGTTCTGCCATATAGCCTGGCAAACTTTCAGAAGAGGCTTAGACAAGGCTAGAAAGATGAGATCACTACACAGCAAATGCTTTGAAGACTACTCCCAAACTGTATACATTTGCAAGTAGGTTACATAACAGGCTAACAAGAAATCATTTTAAAGGTTGGCCAAACTGCCTATCATTTTGCTGCAGAAGGTAGGTTATTAAAGATGTCTTGATATATGCTACTGATGAATATGGTATTTACTATGGTGAGAAATACAATGAAAAAAACATTTAAGCTAAAAGGACAGGAACAAGATGGCTTCAGGCTGGATGTGAAATAATTTCCTCAATGTTATCTGCTCACACTGCTACTTCTGACGCTGCTTCTTCTGTTAGCTCTTACTTATCTGTTATGGGTACTATGTCTCCTATTTTAATAGTGGCTCAAAAATATACTTCATGAGTCTGTTAGACTGATGCCATAAATCAATTTCTATATATGAATGATGGAATAAACTGTGCAGAAGGTTGCACAGATTGTCTCCTGAGCCTTATACCGAGGGAGTCCTAATGGAAAGATGGAGGACTTAGTGCCAGATTTCCCCCAAGATGTTTTAGTAAAAAGAACTTTTTTAAAGTACATGTGGATTTTCTTGGTGCTAATCAAGTTGCATAATAAAAAAGCAATAGAAAATCCCATTTATTTATTGCATTGGGACATACTAATTGTGTTGTGTTAGAGAAGTCAATGAGATAATGAGTCATCATCACTCACACAACTTTCCAAATGCAGGAAGCTAGATATTCTCAGGGGTTTATGCAACTTACACACACATTACTTCTCCACAATGTGTGTAGAAATGTATTCTTTTTTATGAATTTGAAAGGTCAAATATTCCACTGGTTGTTCAAGTCTCCCCTTGGGGAGCTGTGCAAGTTAAAAAGCCTCTCTATAGAAGGTTTAAATCTGCATATAGGCCATTTGATTAAAGCTAGTCAAGCCACACATTAGAAAAAATAAAGCTAGAATCTCCTTGCTTGTATTTTCTTCCAGCAGAAACTGCAGCACAGATCATATGTAAATGAGATGAGTCTAAGGTCAATGTGGCTATACAACAGGCATTATTCTATGTCCTCACGCATGGCTGAGGGCAGCCACAGCTGCCACCCACTGCCACTCCTCTAAGGTAAAGACAAATGATTCTGCACATGATTTGTAAAAACCTTGTTCTAAAAAGAGCTATTCAAAAGCATTAAAGTATAATCACTAAGTCATTCACCCAGTCAAACAGAAGATGCATTATTCTTTGGGGATTGTTGCCAGATTTGTTTTTTCCTCATCAATATTCACCTATATGGGGGGTGGGGGGATGGGTGGAAGTTTTGTTTGTTTGTTTGTTTTCCAAAAGAAAGGTGAGAATATAAGAACAGGAGAAACAGGAGCAATTTTTCCTAGAAAGTATTAGAAGCATGTACTGCAGTGAGTGAGACGCAGTTCTTATACAGCATCAGAATTGTTGAGGAAGGGGTAGAAATTATGTCCTCATAGAATATCATCATCTCATTCGTTTGACAACTAATGCGGGATTTAAGGTTTGTGCACATGTAATGAGCAAAGAGAAACTATAAAGTATATATTGCAGAAAACGGCGGAGTGTTGCAAGAACGACAGTTATCAGTAGCTGTGCAATATATGAGAAAAATTCAGTTATAAAAGGCTGTTTATGTTTTATTCATGCAAAATAAACAGGCCCTACCATCAGAAAACACATAGAAATGAAAGTATCTGTGACAAACTATATTCAAGTATTAAAAGTGTCTCAAAATATTTACTACAGAATACCATTAAGATCTGTAATTCTGAAACATGGAGAATACTTTATAGGGGAAAAAAAGGATGTTTTGAAAATGAACTTTTTAAAAAATCCAAGCAGACCAAATTCATACAGTGGGGTTTTTTGTTGTGTTTTGGTTTTGTTTGTTTGATTTTTTTGTGGTTTTTTTTAATGTACATTTTTACATCTTTACATTTAATGCAGCCACTCCTCAAAGCAGCACTAGGACAAAGGCAAAAACCCTAAAAGTGACCGGTATGCTCGTGGACAAACATTAGGCTGGGTCTTCCTGCCCTGTGCCTGGAGTAAGGTTGCCTCTGATTACGGACACCTAAATTGGAAATGCCTTGCAGAATTCCTATTTTCCTATAGGTCTTCATTTGTTTGCTTTTGTTTGAGTAGTTTTGCCTGACTGTAACTTTAGCTACCTTTCAGCTATGAGACCGGGCACAAAGCACTGCTGTAACCACTGTATAACTCAGTCTAGTGCATCCGGTGACTAGGAAAAACCAGTATTGTCATTTTATTGGATCAAGGACAAAATTGCTAAAAATTAGGATTTTCTTATTTTTATCAGGTTAACTTCTACATCTTTTCTGAAGTTTCTCAAGAAGAAAATAATGGTTTAGGGAATCAACATTTTCTTTTGGGTGCCCTCACAAACTAGTGTTAGAGAGAAACTTAGAAAAATCATGATCTTTACAACATGGCAGCACAACCATTCTCTGGGCTAATTATGTTGGAGGAAGAACGTAATCCACGCAGGCAATCCTAATAGTTCTGCAAAGCCTGCTTTTCCTCATATATA
Organism: Psilopsiagon aymara; assembly: GCA_024733675.1. Lineage (NCBI taxonomy): Eukaryota > Metazoa > Chordata > Aves > Psittaciformes > Psittacidae > Psilopsiagon > Psilopsiagon aymara. Next base: position 6,010 of record JANRGW010047879.1, read on the forward strand.
AACTCTCCAGCAATGTAATGATGAACCTAAAGTAATTACAGGATTTCTGAAGTATCATTTCTCCCACCAGCAATAGATAAGTGGACACAATTCCCCACACTGCTACTTTATAGCCTGGATTAGATGAGGATTATAGCTTTTACATTCTTTTTGTCTGGTTTTGTTGGAGGTTTTGTTGTTGGTGGAGGGTGTTTGTTTTTCTGGATTGGGAGATAGCCTGAAGATAAAAACAGGTTCTGTACCTAGCTCAGCATTCAGACAGCATGCCATCCATTTTTTTAGCCTGGTAGGCAGTATGAAAACAAGGTTTATGCAATCACCCTGTCTCTCTGTCTGTGTCCAAAGTTCTGATAACTTTGAAGGTGTTAACCAGCTTCAGCAGAGTTGGAGAGAGAATAATATTTATACAAATTTCATAAAAAGAGATAACCAGGCAAAGGAGACACTAGGGATCAAACATTTTTAGCCAAAACAAAACTTCCTAGCCAGTCAGCAAATTTCAACAGACTTCCATTTCTGAAAGTGGCAGCCCACATGTTGCTGCCAAAATGCTCCACAGGAGAAGATGCTAGGTATATGCAGCTGTAACAAATAATATTAAATTCAGGTAAATAGACAGACAACCAAGAGGCAAATCCATAGGAAACCAGGCTTCATTACTTTTGGTGTTCACAGAACTAGCAGCTTTTATTTCTGAAGGATAAAATAAATGTGGGCAGTCTGAAGTTTCTTCAGGTAACCAATGTTAGTGGATTGCTACTCATTGTGGGGTAGAAATTAGAAGTAAATATAATTCTTCACTGATGCTTCTAAGGTCTATATCTCTTGCAGGTGCTCACAGGATCTGTGAGGCTCCACACTGGCACAGTTGGCTGCTACAGGGATTGCTAACTCCAGCCCTTTCAAGGACCTCACTCACTCATCACTCACCCATCACTCACCCAGCCATAAAACTCAACTTCAAACCAGATTCATCACTTGGATTTCTTTACTGTTGTACTATCGGAAGTATAAACTACACCTGTTTAGTGATCTATGAGAACTAGGAGCTCGTATTATTTGCAGCTGTCCCATAACTCAGTCCAAAGGTGATGATCTCAGCTTTTCTCTCTCTGCTGAGTGTTTCTATTTCATAGGCTCCTACTAGCACTAGTATTGCATACCATCCCTCTGCCATGCATTTCTGAACTGATTTATTTCTGTGTCGGTGTTTAAGCATGCAATCCTCATCTAGACATAATCTATTCAGTTCGTGAACCAGCAATATTGGATATTATGCAGCCTGTACTTCCTTACTGCAAAATACCTTACGGCAAAATTTCCATAATCACAGAAACCATGTCTTGATTAATCCAAGCTCAGTGGCCCATTTCAGTAACACTTTTAAGCACCTCATCACATATTTAAGCGCTTTAAATGTGCTTCTAGTGTGTACATCTTATCATGCATCTTTCATGTTTTTCAAGCCTGCACAGTCAGTATGACATTTTATATTATTTTTTATTTTCAGTTTACATTGCATTACTTTAGCTTATAGCAAATAAATTATATTTAAGGTAAGCTTTAGGATTTATGGATGAGCTTGACACCACTAATGGGTGAGACTGATCCTTCCAGTGTTTCAATTTCTCTTTCTAAAATGATACCTTTAACACATACTTCCTAAGTGAAATAACACAAAGCAAAGAGATATTCACAGATATGTCCTCCTCCATCATGACAGCTAGAAAGAGAAAAAAAAAACAAACGACCCTGTTTGTGTCAAAGCTACAGAGGAAAAGCTATGGCAAGTAGTGGGAAGTCCTTAACAGGAAACACCTCTTTTGATTACAGTTAACACAGAACTAACTCTGAAGCTCATAGTGATTTCAATTGTTGCTTCTATCATGGCAAGGGAAACACTCTCTGGTAACCTTGTAAAATCCTTATCTGCACATGACCTTACAGATCAGTTTGAGGGCTAGAACTATTGGATAAAAACTGCTGCAAGATTCTGATTGAATCAAAGTCTCTATGCTAGGAATACTTCAATTGAATAGATCTGCACTGAGAGAATTTGTCAGACTGAGTAACTTTGACTTGCCAGAACTCAGCGTGAACTCACAAGCTGTTCCAAAACCTTTTGCTAGAATGTTTTTGAGCACGTCCTCGGTTGTGTGATGATTCAGGTCAATGTGCCTAGCTGCCATTATTTAAAACAATGTAAAAGGCAAAGACTTGGTGTTCTCCCTTTCTGTTTGGATATCTGAAAGCTATGGCTATTTTTTACACTGTGCTTTGTGCTCCTTTTATCAATATAAATCTGAGCCAGAACCAAAAACACCAGCTAGTGAAACTAATAGCCAGGCCTGAGACTACAGAATTCACATCGTGTGACATTTTCTAGTATGCTAAAGCAAGATACAAATTCCATATAGGTCCTGAGTGTGCCAGGAATCTGTTCAAGGTATCTTATACACACCATTTTACAGTTAAGAGCCCACAAAGTACCGTGGTCAATCTTGCTGCACTGAGAACTTTTTACAGGCACCTTAGGAACCTTGGACAGTGATAGACCGAAGATTCATATGAAGGTCTACCAGAGGGAGAAGGGACAAGCCAGCTCTTGCCAATACTGCCAGGAGCTTGCACATGCCTGACTAGAGGAGTAAAGCAGACAGTGAGCAACATGCAGGACTTAAACTGTGTAACGGCAGCCAGGGACTATTGTGAGCCAAGACTTCTTAAACTCCCAGAAAACACCAAAAAGTTCCAAGGATAAAGGGAATAAATGTGCTGATAAAGATATGAGCCTTTTTCTCAGATGCTTTTTTTCCCTGAGCATATGTTTTCGTGGGGGAAGGTTATTTTCCATGCTGATCACTTGCTGGACCTGCAGCCAGGTGCTGGGCATGCTGCTGGCAGGGCTGTACCAAAGGTGATCTACCTCTGCACCAGTTCTGGGTGGCTGCTGAAGGCAGCCTGTCTCCTCCCAGCCTCATGAGCAGCCTGGCACGCTGCCCCAGCCTTGTGATCATTCCAAACTGCTGTAGGGACCTCACTTACTTCTCCTTCCCTCAAGCCCTGCCTCTGTGCTTGCCCTCTGATATATGGAGTGAATTGCAGGGTTTCATTCCTGATTCATTCCTGCAGCTGGAATAAGGCTCTCAAACGAGGCAGTTTGCCCTGGTCCCCAGCCTCCTTCATCTAAGCTGTGTCCCTTCTGTGCAGCTCTCCATCCTTTGGTGCATACACATCCCCACAGAGGAGCAGCCTCCTCTGTTGCCATCTCTCTGAGCAGCTGTTCCCACAGACCAGAGGCAGGCACACAAAGAGCAACAATTCCAAGTTATGCACTTCCAGTGTACTTCATTTTGCCCTGGCAAATTGCTCAGCAGACATCTCACTTGCTTGTGCCCTGAATAACCATTAGCTGTACAAGCATACTTCTATAAAGCAGCATAGAATCACAGAATCACAAAATAGTTTGGGCTGGAAGGGATGTTAAAGAACATCCAGCTCCACCCAACCTGCCACAGCAGGGACACCTTCCACTAGAGCAGATTGCTCAAAGCCCCATCCAACCTGGCCTTGAACACTGCCAGGGATGGGGCAGCCACAGCTCCTCTGGGCAGATTGTTCCACTGCATCACTACCCTCATAATAAATTTCTTCCAAATATCAAATATGAACTTACGCTTTGTCAGTTTAAAGCCATTTCCCTTTGCCCTGTCACTAGGTGCCCTTGTAAAAAAGCCCCTCTCCAGATTTCTTGTAGGCCCTCTTTAGGGGGGGATGAGATATAAAACTCAAGAGTTACAAAACAGAATTTTAGTGCTACTGTGCCTCACTTCCTATACCTTCTTTGCTGACCTGCCATAGCTCTCCTCGAGCAGCTAGTTTCCCCTGCAGCAGTGTGGCGAGTAACTCCCACCTGATCTATCAAATAGCGAACAGAAAATAACTCATGGAGGTACCACGAAACTCAGTTGCGGAAAGCAAACTCCGCGCTTCCTCGAAGCCCTGCGACTAGCGTAACGCGGAGCTGATGTGCAGAGGGCGGGAGAGCTCAGACCGGCGGGCGGAAGACAGAAAAGCTGCGGACAGAGGAACTTAAGTGAGGGAACCCGCTGTGCCCTCCGCCCTTAGCTGAGAGGAGCTGCGGCGTCACCCGATTTCCCTTTCCTTACCCCCCGGGGCCGGGGAGCACCCCAAATCCCTCAGCCTGGGCACGGCCGCCCGCTCGCACACTGCTTCTGTGCGACTCCCGCTCCGGAAGAGCGGGCGCGGGTGGAACACT
>JANRGW010047880.1:0-11012 GCA_024733675.1 Psilopsiagon aymara
TGGCAGGGGGGTTGGAACTAGATGATCTTAAGGTCCTTTCCAACCCTAACTATTCTGTGATTCTATGATTCTAAGTCAAGCTTTTGCAGTCTTTTTACACCAGGAGTGGGAAGTGGCCTAAAAATTTGAAATTATTTGCTAGTATTAATGTTTTTATTTAGCAAGGCATGAATTTGTACCCATTATTTGTGGATAAGTTGAAGAGAAATACTAAAAAATGTTCTCTCCTTGAAAAGAAAACTTTTCCCCCCCAATTTTTGCTCCTACTTTAAATAATTACCCCAATTTATGCTAATTGCTTCTCCATCTCTAAGTGATAACCATAAATGAGTTAGTTCCTAACTGTTTCAAAAGGAACAAAGCAATGCTACATGATTTTTTGAAAATATATGTACTTAAGGATGAGTTTCTATTGTGATTTTCCCTCTGTGAAACCAACTCTAAGATTGTAGAGTGAGTGTAAAAGGCTTCACAATTGGAAACTGGTTTTTAGAGAGTAAACACAAGAACTAGGAGGCCAGAGAAACATGTTATGGAAATGTCAACCTAAAGAGCAGACAGGCAGATTGCTGACATCTACAAAAGGAAATGTGCTAAGCACTTAGAGCTATACATCATACAGAAGTTTGCAGACTAATATGAGATGTCTTTTCCTGCAAACCTTTTTGTCCTTTTGGATCCTGTGATGCTACTCAAAAGTGTTTGCCTGTGAGCACCTTGCATTCCTGAGCATCAGGCACAGAAACAGGAGGAACTGAAAGAAATGCAACTAGAAAGATAAAGACGTATTTCACTGTTGGCGCTTCTTCAAAAACATCTGCTTAATAACAGAATACCAAAGAAACTGTAGTGTTATGGGAGTCACCAGCTACACAGCAAATTGCCAAATGTTTCACTTACTGGCTTTCAAGGCCCTTTGATTTTTCCAGGCATTTTGTGGGAGGGCAGAGGAATACTTCCAGAAGGCTGAATTCTTGTCTGAATACGGCTGAAGGGAGGTCAGAAGGCGATAAGAGAAATCTAAATTGTTAGTGTAAATTTTTCATGGCTTTTCACCCATTTGGGTCTTTAAAATCTAGACTTGAAATATAATATACCCTTACAATCCAAATAAAATTGAGATCAAGAAATCTATCAGTTAACAGAAGCAGTTAATGTATTACTTCAGAAAAACCCCATGTTAACTCACGTAAGAAAAGATCATTTTTTATCCCACAGCCATGTCATCATCTGAAATTAATTGTTTAAATTTTTCTACTCAATTTTGAGTCAGGGCTACCACAAAATGTGTGCTTTTCCAAGACAAAGCTGTTATAAAAAGGCTTATGTGTTTAAATTTCCTTATTTTGAACTTAGTTATTTTAAAAACATCTGCAGTACATGCATCAACTTCCTTAAGGGGTCAGTGACAGCAAAGGTGTACTGACAAAAACCTATGAACTGGAATTCGAATATAAATTTCATAACCTAATTTCTGTACTGTTGAAGGGTCAAAAATACTCTTAGAATCAATGGAGTTGGACCAACTTGCATCAGCAATAGCTAGGTACCATTCCTCTAGTCATTAAAGAGATATGTTGGGTTTGTTGAAGAACAGTAATGTGGAAAGAGGGAGTATGATGCTGTTGGCATTGTTTTAATTGTCTGCTACAGCTACTGATGCTCTGGTTGCAAAATCATGTCTCAACATAGGGCTTGTACCAGATTATGACAAAGCATAGCTTGAACATGGTCTAATTCCTCTCCTATTACTGCAGCATATGAAACTGCTGTTTGACTTTCGTTTCTCAAGTATCTTTTTAAGATTAAACCCCAACACTCTAATCCTTCTTCTGCTGTATTACAGCTCTCAGGTTGGACTGTCAATCTTGAATGCTGTGGTGTGAGCAGGTATGAACTCTACCACCTACCCTCCGTGCTGGATGGGTGTTGATATTGATGTCTACATTAGCAAGCAGAAGAATCCAAGTACACTAACTGAGCTATTTGCAGCAGTGGATTGTTCGAGGTAATCTATGACCATCACTTTCCAGACTATTCTGAGGGTGCCAGGGCCCTGCAGATTTGGGCTGGGTGCAAGCAAGTTTGTCTGTAAAATGTGTGACAAGTGACATGCTACATGTGGGACCGATGCTGTTCAGTGGGGAATCTCTCACCATTGCTGTTGCCATTTTCTTTATCCCATTGATGGTCCCAAACTTTAATTCTTGAGAAAACAACGTTTGTTTCCCTCTGTCTTATTTGAATCTTTCAGATGGCTGCAACTGTGCCCAGGTAGTGAACCTTGCAGAGTTGCTGAGATTACTAGCAGAGACCCAGTTTCGAAGAATCCCAGAGAGAATTGGATTTTATTTAGGAAGCTAAGAGTATGTACAGAACAACTTTCCTTTTCTGCCCAACTGTGTAGCAAAACCCAAAGTTTCACCTCTGTGACTAGAAAGAGATATTCTAGTGAAGGGTAGGGTGGAAGTAAAAGGGAAGAAAAGGTGAAGGAAGACAACGCAGTGGGGTGAGGAATTATTGTAGAGGAGATAAGAAATGAGAAGTAGGGGAAATCAGGAGAAAATCTTTCAGGATTTAAAGACAAAATCCAAACCAGAGGATAAGAAAGAGGCATTGGAAATTTGACTTGCATCTTGCAAATGGATAGAAGAAAGAGGATAAAAGTGGGTGGGAACAGTTTCTTGTGGAAAGAGAACTGTGTAAATAGAAGTATTCATGCTCATATGTCTTAGAAAAAAAAGACAACCCTTACCTGTACCCTTTCAATTTCATTTTTTTTCACATAATTATCTGATAGATTTGGGGTTTGTACACACAAATTCCCATGACAACAATGTGAATTTAGGTACCTCTACATCTGGTCTTACATACCTATTGGAAAGGAACAATTTCTATTTTACCATAAACCAACGATTACAATCTGATTTGACACATTTCTAGGCATTATTGCTTTGCAAATTAATGAGAAAAAGACTTGGAACCCATGAAAAAATATTTCTCATACTGATAGACTGGTGAGGAAATAACACCCTGAGTGGATATTGGTAGTATAAGGTGGGGTAGCACCTCAGGAACAGTTATTAGTTATGTAAGTCAGGTAGAACAAATCACATTAAAGCCCTAAACCCAGTCTCAGATCCCAATCTGAAGTGCTCCCATATTTGTGAAACATCAAATGTCAAGTGGAATGTAAGGCCAAATGAAACAAGTTGTGATTACAGAGAAACAAACCTTTCATAGCTGGGTTTAACCAGCAATCAAAAAGGCTTTTCATTTTACTTGAGTATGGCATTATAAGAGTAACAATGAGTGACACCAAGGCCTATTTCTGTCCTCAACTCCTGTGCTCACAAAAGAAGCACTCCATTCCTTATTCCTCTGTATCCAGTAAATCTGAGGAACACATGATGATGTCTCAGAAGTTTCATTCTTCCTGAAGGAAACAATAATTTTTCTAAAAATGGTATGCGCTTTCACAGAAAAAGAAATGCCAACATATGGAAAATGGATTCTACAAAATTGGAAAAGCTTGCAACCATTGTCCCTTTCTTCTAACAGTCTTTGCCCAAAAATAGAATGGGTTACAGTGAAGGGTTACAGAAGTGTTTGACAGCTACAGCAGTAATAAAAGATCTCACCTATACTCTGTCAAATAGTGAACATTTTTGTCAATTTAATGTGGTAACTGAATAATTCCACTAGAAACATCAGTAATCAAAGAGTAACTCATTTTGACTATACCTCTAAAACAATAAATATCTTGGGCATTACTGTGTATGTAAAGTATGAATAATTGCAACAGAGTCACACATCTAGTGTACCACAATGTATATCTTGAAACAAATGTAGGCTGAAACCAGAATACAATCTTGGCACCTTGGCAAGATGTTAATTTACTCAGAAACATAGAGTTCTGTGAAGTGTTTATTTTACGTTTTTGCTCATTTGCAATGAAATCTTTGGTGTGTCCATCTTTATGTAATTCTACCTTTTAAAAAACAATTTGGTAGATTTAGAGGAAACGAAAAGTATTAAACGCTTTAAGTGGATTTTATAGCAATTCAATACATGCTATTATGCTAAACTGATTCGAAGACTTAATACGCCTTGCAGTGGTATGAATTGGTCCCACCTCAACAATTTCAGAGAAGTTGGTACTGCTATACTAAGTTAAACAAGGAGCTTTTGGAAAAGGCCATGCTTTTCCTCAAGTCCTGAAAAAGACCGAGTACAGGGACCCTACAGATGATGAAGAGGAATTGTTGTATTCAGCTATTCAATAGCTCAGTAATCTTGGTAATAAAATAATGAACTTACTTCTAATACCCATGCCGCATTTTGAGTTCATCACTGGGTGTTAGTGTTGAGAAGGAGACTATGAGGTGGTCATCTATGAAAATAACTGCAGTATCTTGGAAGATTTTCTTCTTGCTGCAATTGATGTTCAGACATCATTGGCAAGGGTTTGCCTCATATTAGTGTAAATCATCAGAGCTTTACAATATCTTCTCTTCAAATAGGTCTGTGGTGGTGATTAACTAGAAGACTTTTCTTTCACTCGTTGGAAGGGGCTTGTCCTATGATTTAGCAGTTTTCAGACAAAGGAATAATGTAATTCAGAGCTGGGTTTCAGACACATGTTGGGATTCAGGATGCAGTTTCATGAACAGTGTAAGCCAAAGACTACAAGGCAGCCAAAAGGGTCATTTTTCCTCTCCTCTTTCTGTTTGGTGTTTCTGCTCCTCTTCACTGTAGCTGTAGCAGTGCCTGGCTGCAGAACCAGTGTATCAGCTCACTTTCCTCTCTTTTTAAACCAGATCTGTGATCTGGTCCAGCTCATCACATGGCAGCACCAGCATTAATGTTAACACAAAGGAATCAGCGGGGGTTTGTAAGCTAGAGCAGGACAGTTTCTTGCAGCAACAGCATAGTTTTCATTTTCAGACATTCAAAGGAACTAATGTAGTCTGACATTTCCAAACTTACAGTGCTTTATTCTTAAGAGCTAGGCTTAGAAAAGCACTGAAGACTCAGGCAGCAATGAATATGCATGTATAAAATGAGAAAGAGAAGGGTGCTACATGTCAGAGAAGTGGCATTAACTGTAACTCAGGATGAACTTCTTCCACACTGCTAGCTGTCAATGCCTGTCACTGACATAAGCATTCAGTGTGACTGAGTTAGAAAAATATATCTGCATCCAGTGGCCTAGCCAAACCCTGTGATCTCATCTCCAATACACTGTTTGCAAAGCTTGAACTAAATCCAGGTATACAAAGCCCCTCATCCCCTTCTAATACAAGTACAGATGAAAGCAAGTTACATGGAGAGAGCTTATAACAAAGGCAAAGTACAAAGATTTTCTTTTGGTTTAAGGATGAGCAGTTATTTACGGCATAGGTACATATAGAAAATCTCTGGCTTACCAAATGGAAGTCTAATATGAAAGAAATTTTTTCTCCTTGTTATATATGGTTAAAGAGCAGATTTCAAGGCTCACATACCTCTACTCATTCCCAAACCCTGGAAGAGCTCTGAAATAAGGCTTGCTACACTCTCCTGTTTAACCTTTTCTGACCAGAATATATAAGGTGCAGAAAACACCAAGTTATCCCACCTTCTAGCAGTCTCGAGCTACTGTAGCAGGGAATGTGATCACTGTGCTTTCCCCTAGTGATATGGTGGCAGATTCAGGTTCCATAACATGAGTAAATTGATCTCTTCCTTTGTTGTGGAAATCTCTGTGTCCTGGATAACAGAGTGCCCAGGGCGGCCGACTAGCTCAGCCTGCTCTTTCTTCCTGCTCCGTGAATGTCCCGTTTATGTCCCAGAAAAGCAGCTTCACTGTTTCCAACTCAAAACAAATGCAACTCTATAACAACATTTTTCTACAAACTATTTCAAGGAAGGGTAAGCTACGAATCTCCGGAGCAGAAAGAGCGCTTAAAAGAGAGAACAACCTTTTGCAGATATACTGAATGATAGCCTGTGAGCCGTCTAGCAATTGCACAGTAAACCTCACAGCAGGGAAATTTTTAAAGAATTCAAGAGAAAATAATATTGTGTTCGATACAAGTGTCTTCAGAATCAATAATCATTTTCCTAGTATAAGATTTGCTTTAGATGAAAGCTGTTTCTCTCCTTTTTCTTCTGATAAGGTCATTTGTATGCAGTTATGCTTACTGGTGATCACACATACCAGCTGTGCTCTGTCACGGGGCTTCTCATGGAGAAACTTCTGACATTTCACCTCTGCAGCACCCAGATAGGATGTGATTTATGGCTTCGTGTTTGGCATGGACTAAAATCAAAAGCTTTTGTCCACACACTTTATTTTGCTTTACTGAAAACATTCCTTCTACAAAAAAGAGACTGTTATGCGTGGCCTCAAACATGAATGGAAGATTTGCATCAGTGACTACAGCTATAAGCAAGTTTTAAAATAGAGTTTTTCAATTGCACAGTATTTTTTGTTACAGACATTAGTGAAATCTGTGCTATATTAATTTATCTGACTGAATTTGTTAGGGAAAAGTCAAACCACCGAGAGGTGATGGCTTCGTCTTCCTAGGAAGGTGATTTCTTAAGGGCAGAAACGCTGCAGTCTGTTCTGAATCTCTGGTACAATGATTAAAATCATCGTATGTAACATAACCAGTGTTCCGCAGGTACACAGCAGGGAGTCATAATTTTGCGTAATGTTCCTATTTGAACTGGCAGTAACATTCTGCATCATGACTGTACAGAGGCAAACAAGTACCAGTGTCTCAGAATACCTTTGCTGCCAATTATCCCTAACTACTTAAACAGTCCGTATTTTGTTCTGTCATGACCTCAGTTATGGCTGTTCAATGCTTTCCTTTTTGTACAGATATGCACACTAATTTTGCTCTCATTCTCTTACGTGCAGTGCCTGTACACCTGTAGGTCTATTGATTATGCCACCTTAAGCATAGCCTTCTGAAAAGGCTTTGTTTAAATAACAAACAGAAGAAGTGATGTGCTCCAAGGTAGATACACTGACTTCTCTCTGAAACACAGGCAGGACCACTTTAGAAGCTCTTATCTGTTAATCCCCTATCTTTAGATTCTCTGATGAGAAGGATTCTCTGATGAGGATCTCGTCTTGTCTTCTGAGACATGACATCCGTTGTGACCTAATAAAATTCTCTATAAATCAGAGAAGTAGTGAAGCATTTGAAACTGCTGCAAACCAAGCCTTAAGGCAGAAAAGCACACCTTTTATCCAAAGAAGCGGAACAGTTAGATCTAGCTGTGATAAACCATCACATCCCAGTTTTCAGATACAGTCTGTGTAAATACCTGTCATCTATAGAACAAAGACAGTGTTAGTGATAGCAATAAGTGGCTGAAATCCAACACTGTGGAGGGGTTTTCTCTCCTTATTCTCCCCAGCACTGATTAGTTGGTGTGCATTCCTGTACAATCTACTTGGAAGATTTAAATTACACAGTGTTTGCTAAACCTGACACTTGGCCAAAGTAGTACTTAATAGAACTACTAGAAGGACTAGTGATCAAATTACAGTCTTGGAAAAGTGTCATTACCTATTTGATGAGTGACAATTTAAGCCTCAGTTTGTTGCTGTTCCCTTTTGAAGAACTGAGGCTCCAAAACCATGGTTCATAACTTGACCATATCCTAAGAGCTGTTAATTAATTGTTCATGTATGCATGGGATTTAAAGATATCACTCCCCTTCAGGTTAAGTGAAAAAAAGCACTCCATTCCTTTGATGCAAGGAAGTCTGTGGATCACAGAGAAAGATAATGTTGCAATTACGTGGCGATTAGGAAAGGTCACCAGTGCAAACTCCGTGTAACGTGAAGGAATCTTTACTGGAAATAAACATTTTGATCCTGAAGAAAAGATTGGCCATGGCTGGCAAATCTGGTACTGTAATACAGCCCTTTGTTATGTCTTCAAGAACAGAGGAAGGATTAATTTATGATCATTCAAGATGTAGGAGGAATCTGTGAATTTCTGCCATGCACTCTCAGTAACAAGTGCCTTCCTTTGGGCAGCTGACTTCCAATCATAGGATATTGCTGTATGTATAGAAACAAAGAGTACTCTTCTTCTGACTCTGACCATTCAAAAGTTTTCTAGCCTAAAATCACACACAGTGCTAGAACTAAGCCAGCACAAGCATAATTGAGTTTTGCGAGCAGATTTCCTGCTAAGCTGCAGCAGGATCAGAACCTGGCTGTGCAATAACCAGTACCCTCCTTTCTGAGTCACTGTTTAAAGTAAACCTGGACTTGTGGTTAGCACGTTGGTTTGTTGTTTGGTTTTGGGGTGGGTTTTTTTTTTTTTTGGTTTTGTTTTTTTTTTTTTTTTTTTGTAGCCTGTCATTTCAAAACAGCAATTAGGAGTCTTGGAAAAATATTTGTCAAGTTGAAGATAATACACTGACCAAATTCCAGCTACTTCCCCTTTTATCTGGATGTGGAAAAACCAAGAGCTAGAGAAGAGGTATAGAAAATCTCCAATTAAAATAAAAATACATCTTTCTTGAAGGCCTACAAATGGTAGCATGACAAGCTTGCAGTGTGCCTTGCTTCTTATAGCTGCAATACTACTTCGGTGCCCTCCTTTATCTCAGTTGTTGAAATCTGCCATTGCTCTGATCATCCTGGAAATGTTGAGAACAGACTGAGGAACTGCCCCCACCACCTCCTTTCATCACCACTCTTTTGTAGAACTCCATCTGGCTATCAAGGATCTGTCTTCATCTTGTACTGAAGACAGACAGCTGTGGTGGAGAATGTAACAGGTTGTTATGCCCCTGCAGTGCCAAACCTAATTGTGTCCCAGTCTATGAGCAGTGTTTTCAAGGAATGCTGGCGGTGAGAAGAAATCCTTGTGCCTTCCCAAGCCATAGTGTTTTCATTCCTTCTAACTGAACTCTGCAGTCAGGACATGAAGCTCATCCTCAACTTCCCTGAGGAAGGCAAATGCTATAGGCAAGGCTAAGAAAAGGCAGCTACATGAATGTATCATTGTAGCCTGAGGAACAGCTTTGCCTTCGTCTCTGACACTTTCTTCCAGCACCTCTCCTAACCAAAGAAATGCATTGTCAGGCAAGACAGAGGCATTTTAATTTTTTCTCATCATCTCACACAACTGTTTGGGTGAGCTGCACAAAACCCAGTGCAGCCAGCAGACTTGTTATTTGACTTTTAACCTTTTTTTTTTTCCCTCTAGAAAGTATATTCACTGTGCTAGTTTGTGACATTTGAAAGGTGGCACATGTGAAACTAAAATAACATGATGTTCTGTCCCCACAGTGCCCCACTGCAGAGCATAGGTAAACACTACAGAAGGTCTTTTAGATTGTTTTCTTAAAATGATTTCACTTCAGAGGTGCAGTATCTATTTTCAAGGCGCAAGCTCAGGCTATCCCTACTTGGTGAGAGGCCACATTTTCAAAACATAGAGGGGTACTTCCCTCTGCTGGTCATGCTTATAGAATGGTGTCTTCTTGAGCAAAATAGATGTTAAAAAATGAATAGATGTTAAAAAATGAATAGATGTTAGAAAATAAACAAGTGATCTTTATTCTGTGCTTGACCCTGCAGGATGAAGGTAAATAATCACAGCATTTAGCTTTGTGCATCTAAATGTAGATGTTCCATGTGCTTCAGGAAGCATCTAGCTTTCTCCAATGGCTACATTAGGAACCTGGCTCCCTAACACCAGTTGGATACCTCATGTAGGTACTACAGGCACCATTCTATAACTCCCAAATGCTTTAGCTGGTAGCTAGCATAATCAGGTATTTCAAGCCCATAATTTATAGCACTGAACAATTTTATTGGTTTACAACATTGTTTGCAAATGTAAGATTTGCCTCAGAAAAAAAATCCTCTGTGCTCAAGATTACTATAGTAAGGGAATGTCCTAGGTTCAGCAGTAGCGGTCGTCTTTCTCTTAGTAGCTGATGCAGTGTTGTGGTTTTGACGTTCAGCCTGAGAACAACGCTGATAACACTGACAGTTTTAGTTGTTGCTAAGTAATGATTACTCCAATCAAGTGCTTTCCTAGTCTCATGGTCTGCCAGGGAAATACTGTGAAACTGGGCCATGACTTCTAGGGCATGTCAGGAGGTTATGAGGGAGATGTGCTGCTAGGTTGTATTTTGGACTATTTGCAACTCGTTGGGAAGCTATACCAAAGTTTCCTCTCTGGACCTCCAGTTTACTTAGTAAGCAATTGTTTCACACGTTATATTATGTTTGGAAGGGCTAGGCCAGCATTTTAGTCAGGTGTTGAGTATGGATATTTTCTTGCATGACATTTGTTGTTATGCTGAGGGAAAACAGTGAAGAGAGACAAAGTGCTTGCAAGGAAGCAACTGGTTAAGAACTGAGTTTTCAGGCTGCTGCATCATTTTGGCATATTTTTGCAGGAGAATAATTTGCAATGTTGTTCAGATGATCTAGCTAGGATTCACAGTTTTTTTTCCATATTTGATGCATATTTTTCTTTTTTTTTCATGTCAGTTTACTCCATAAAAGTTATATTATCTAGATTGACTGGGGATTTTGATATAGTCTAAGGATTTACATTTTTATAAGTGTTCAGGGACTTTTATCGCTAAACATTTTGTAGAGAAGCTGAATTCATGGTATGCTTCAGCAATTTATATTATGATCCACAGATGGAAGAAATATTCGGGCAATAGAAGGGAGTCAGACTCCACATTTGATGTTGCTTATCTGACAGTCCAATGTCCCAGCAACCTCCTTCTATCCAGGTGGATTTATTTATGACCACTGCTTCACAAATTCAAGTACTATCCTAAACTAGCATAGATGTTTATCCTCTCTGTTCCTTTGGCATTCATTGCAACATCATCTAGGGGCTCTGCTGAAGAAAAACTGTGCTTCTGCTTTATTGTGCTATACCTATGTCATGGGTTCAGCAGTAGCAGTCATTTTTCTCCTCCTTAGTAGTTGGTGCAGCACTGTGTTTTGACTTGTGGCC
>JANRGW010047880.1:16308-29162 GCA_024733675.1 Psilopsiagon aymara
GCCAGGCTGGACATAGCCTTGGGTGATATGGTTTAGTGTGAGGTGTCCCTGCCCATGGCAGGGGGGTTGGAACTGGATGGCAGTATAGTAGCTAGATGCTACTATACGGCAGTGTTCAAAATAAATAATGATTGAGCATGACAAGAACAACTTTGGAAACTGAATTTGCAACCCTAATGGCTGGTTTTGAATGTCAGTCACTATCTTCCACTGATTTAATACCATTTGATTTCAGGAAATATCTTCATGTTGAGTCTCAAGATAATTTTTCAAACATTAATAAAGACAAGCATGAACTCCTAAACCTTGAATATCTATGTAGTCAGTATATTTCAGAATATAAATGTTTGATCCCCTGAGGCTTCAATATGTCTTCAAATCCAAATCTTGCTAATTGCATTTGGGGATAAATGCTCCCCATGTAGTGGCAATTTCACAACATTACTGATTAAAAGAAGTCACTAGGTCATGCATATACTCCATGGCCTGTGAATGTGTATTAAAATTGCAGCCTTTTCTCATCCTAGGAGCAGCTTTTCTCAGGTTGAAATTTGTGCTTGGGTTTCAATTCTATGTTAATTCCAGATACAGAATCCTAATCTGTGAATATAGAGACTCAGTGATGATGTCTTATAGTAAGATACAAGAACAGGGAATAGTTATAAGGGACAAGATTTAGTAGCATGAATCATAATTTTATTGACTACTGTTTAGGTGCTTGATACAAGATTTATCCAAAGGGGCTTAATTTTCAAAGAGGAAGAAGGAAGTCTGCTGAAGTCCCCTTGAAAGAAGCCTTTGAAAACATTGGCAGACTTGTGAATGTAGCTAAAAGGGAAGACATGTTAAGACTGAATAGACAAGTGTATCAGAAGCCAGTCAACACCTTAATTTCTCCTTACAATTGACTCTAATGGCATAGCGAATTTTAAGCAGAAACACATGCAAATGAATCTAAATACAAACAGAGTAAAAGGTTTACTATATAATAGGCTAGTATTGCAGTAGGCACATACTTTAAAAACTGCTTTATAATAATAATAATAATTAGTCTGGAAAATTCTGAAAGGCAACAGGATGAAAAGGGAGCATCAACAGATCTCTATTCCTTCCAGATTAACAATGCACTCTTAAAGATCAGTCCCACAGAATTTAGGATTTTCAGCATTATTGACTGCTGCGTGTATTTTCTCATATGATATTTTGCAGGTCCCAGATATGCTTTCTATTTCTATCAAATATTTTCATTGATATTCAGGAATACTCAACCTCATCTGCCACCCAGTTTTACAAAGGTTTGTAAAATGCTTCCCAAAACCATCCAGCTTCATTATTTATTCTTCTGCTCCAGCCTTACATTACAGTTTGCTTTCTGAATGTATTCCTAAGGGCCCCTCCCCTACGAGGTTTGAATCTATTATACATAAAGTCTCAAAACTCTGGATTGTGCTACGGCTGAAGAGTAGACATTTTTTACCTCCACACTGCTGTAATTTGGGTCAGCATTCAGACCACAGTAATTCGCCCATCCTTTGTTGCATCATGTCTTTTAGTTGATGGTCTTTTATCATCCTTTATCATTCTGGTGGTGGCTTTCCAACACCAGAACAACCTGATAGATTAGCTGAATTGTATTTTATTACATAATAGGGCAACAGCCCTTTCTATCATAAATGGTGCATAAAAGCATCCATTACTGAAATGAAAAAAATTCTCAGGGGTACATTTCCTGCACTGAACAAAGGCGCAAAGTTTTTGTCAGCGCTGCAGGTAAAGGAGACCTGTGTGCACAAGTGTAAAGGCAATTCAGATGAATACCCTGTTATGACGATTTCCCAGAAAAGTTGTTCAAATTTCACCCACAGCACTGTCCCCTTGTCATTTCCTTATTTGTATTCATAAGAGGCACTGTGAGGCAAAAATTTACCCTCATTTGAAGATTAAATTACTCTCTCACAGTTTCCAATGAACAGAAAAGTCTGGTTTTCTTAACTAATATTTTTGCTTCTAGTCAACTTTTCTATCTTGGAAATATCTTTTAAAATGTGTTTTGAGGTATTTCCAAGTTAATATACTTTCTCCCGTGTCTTATGAATTTCCAAAGAAGCATCCTGTAAAAACCAAAATGTATTTTAAAATGTTCACGTGCTACTGTATTTTCATGTAGCCTATGGTCATTCAACAATTTTTAAAAGCTCAAAGTATTTTACAGTGAGAATCCTGCCAGAAATAGAAACAATAGGGGTTTTAAATAAAATAATAAATAATAAAACTCTATACAACTCTACACTTGTTTTACTGATTTTATATCTTTTCATAGATGTATAAGACTGTAAGTCAATAAGAAATCAATATATAAATAAGAAGATGTATAATTCCTGGGAAAAAAAATCTGAGTTTAGTAGACTTATTGTGGTTTAATAACTCCACCCCAATGAACACACTCTTCCAGTTCATTAGTAGAGCTTTCATTCAAAAATTGGAAATGGTTCAGAGCTCTGCAATATGCCTCTGTGCCTCTCTCCAGCAAGTCCCTATGTCACCCGGCTTTGGGCTATGCTGTAATTTCACTTTGAGGTTTTGTGTCAATGATTACAGTGGCAGGGGTTCTTCTCTACTTTGTTTCCATGTATTGGTTTTGTGTCTTATAAAGATTAATGCGTGATTGATTATTTGCTGGCTAAAATGAAAAGACACAAAACAATGGCAGTTCTGCAATGTCTGCTTAGGAGTGAGTCCAATTCCTGCTGAGGGGGTGAAAACATTTATTGATGAACACAGATAATAATCCATGCCTTTTAAGGAACAGCCTGAACTGTGGTTCACCTCTCCTAAGCTACCAAACTTAGCACAGACACTAATTTTCATACAATTTCTCTTTCAGAAGAAAAATCTGAATGCTTCTTTTCCTTTTTTATTTGAGAGAAAATGAGCAGCACTATGAATGTTCATGTGCAATCCGCACTAAGAATGAATGAAAATGTTAATTTTCCAAAGAAAGAGATAAAATTCTTAAGCAGTATGCAATGACTTTGAACAACACTAATGTATTTAAAGTAAAAATATGAAAACTATTTTCTCTTTGAACTGAATAGAAAATATGCTATTTTTTAAATAAAACCAGAATTATTGGAGAACACAACCCTTATCTAACTGCATACGTGGCTGTACAAGCTTATAAAAGAATACGGTTTGGATGTTATATGACAAAACTTTCTTATGCCTTTCCCTAGAATCCTTTATTTTCAAGAAAAAATTACAGGGTTTTGTAGATTAAGGAAAACAAAAGTGTCCATGGATGGGGACAGACAGGGCAGCATATGCCATCTTTTGATTCTGACTGAAAGCATCACAGGGAGGCAGACTCTGCAAACATTTTAAAATGGAGTGAGCCTATAGCAAAACTTTACTAGCCCCTCTGTGTAACAAAAGTCTCAGTCTCAGAAAAAGCAGGGAGAACTGAATGCAAGACTAATTTCTCACCTTATTAAAGTTACTGTTTATCAGGACTGTTAGTGTCTATCCAGACACAATTCACAGATACGTCTCTAGCCTGTCTCTGTCAGGGAGAGGATTATATACAGGAGCTGGGAGTTCATAGGTGATGGAGGGCAAGGTAGTTTTAAAATATATCCTGTACTGATTTAAAACATATAAGAAGCCCTGAAGTTATAGACCTTGCTTTCAAATGTGCAGTGGTGACAATAGTCATTGATCCCACAGAAAATCTGCTAGAACACGTATAAATAAAGCGAAGAGGAACCAAGTTACTGAGCATTGGTTCCTCTTCACTTTCTTTCAGCCTACAAATACATCCCAGTGTAACCATCCCTCACATCTTGCACTGTGTTCTTCTGCATCTACTTTTTATGTCTCACTGTTTTTTGGTTGTTTTTTTTTTTTTTTTAAAAATTTACAAGCTGTCTTCTGCAAAGGCTATTGTGCCAGAACCTCAGGGAGAAGAGGGGGATTTTCCTATGCTACTGAGCACTGCTGAGAAGCGTGTTGACTTCTGTATTTATAGCACTAAAAGGCAAAAAATACCCTTCTGAGATTGGTTTCTGAGCATCCCCTCAGGAATGAGAGTTGAGATTTTTTCCTTTCCTGGGAAACAAAGAAGACTGGATGCCTGATGGGGGCTTAGTTCCTCCCTCATGTCCTGACTGCTCTGCAAGTATGCACTCACAGGTTATGCTGGGTCTCACACCATCCCTCATTATGGGTCCAGTCTCACAGTTCAACTGGGGTTTTACAGAGTGCAGTGAACCCCATTAACTCTTTATCATCTGAATGATGGACAAAGCGAGGATACTTGGAACTGGAGAAACCTTTTCTTTTTGACAGGGAGCAGACCAGCCAGCTAAGTGAAATAAAATAACATTTAAGAGTTCAAATAAAACAAGACAGAATAAATGAAGTTTGAAACAGACCACCAGTAAATATTTAACCAGCTGTAATAAGATCAGGTAGTAGCTTCGTGATACTCAAGTTCTGTCTTTCCCACACAGGCTGGATCTGATTCTTTCACTTCAGGTCCACAAAAATATATGGGATATATGAGATAACCAATAATGAAGAAAAAATTTATAATCATCTCAGCAAAATGCAAATGAACATAGCTGTGTTGCAGCAAGTTTGTGCTAGGTCATATTGATTACAGTCCTGGATCATAGAATCATAGAGTCAGAGAATAGTCAGGGTTGGAAAGGACTTTAAGATCATCTAGTTCCAACTCCCCTGCCATGGGCAGGGACACCTCACACTAAACCGTGCCACCCAAGGCTCTGCCAACCCTTGAACACCGACAGTGATGGAGCATTCACAACTTCCCTGGGCAACCCATTTAGTATATCATAAACAAGAGAGTGTTCAAATTTAAGGAAATACATTGGATTTGATATTAAATTATTAAATAATCCAGATTTAAATATCTGAAGAAAAAAAAAGTCTGAACTCATTTCTAGTTTCTAGCTGTATTAATTATTGAGACTAAAGTGCTTAAGAAAAATACATGTTGGAAATCTTTCTGAAACTGGATTAAATTTGATTGAAGTAAACCCAGTGATCATCAAATGCACTGCAATTACAGTACGCAAAGTACATTTAAAACTACATGTATTGTATCAATGTCAATGTCTAATTGAGTGCAATTTTGAGTGTTACTGGTTGCCTGCAATTCCATGAATGCTCTCTAAGAGCTTTAGGGCATGACAAACGTTAATCCTATTGTTATTCAGCAAAACATTGACGTTTGCAGTTCTTTAGAAACTAACTTAGAGAGGCTGTTCTTTGATGTCAGTGTGGTTGTCCTGGGTTCAGCAGTAGTAGCCATTTTTCTCCTTCTCAGTAGCTGGTGCAGCACTGTGGTTTTGACTTTCGGCCTGGGGACAGTGCTGATAACACCAATGTTTTTAGTTATGGCTTAGTGATGTTTGGTCTGGCAGAGGCCTCATGCTCTGCCAGGGAGGAGGGGAAGCCAGGAGAAAGCACAGACAGGGCACCTGATTCAAACTGACCAAAGAGGTATTCCATACCACAGCACATCATGCCCAGTATGCAGAAACGGAGAGCAGAGACCCGGAAGGGTGTGGGGGGTTGTTTGCTTGGTCGGGCTGGGTATACATGGTGAGCTGTTGTATTCTCTTTCCTTGTATTTCTCTTGTCATTATTACTGTTGGTGGTAGCAGTCGTGGTTTGTGTTATACCTTAGTTACTGGACTGTTCATATCCCAACCTGTGGGACTTGCATTCTTTCGATTCTCCTTCCCATTCCTCTGGGAGTTTGGGGGAAGAAAGAGGAGGGAGTGAGTGAGCAAACTGCATGGCTGGTTTACAGCTTAAACCACGACAGTGGCCCCACAGAAGCAGTCTTAAACTGCATTTGAAGGAATCATGTGTAACCTGAAAGTTGGGCATGACCTCACTGGGACCACTTAGAAAGTCACCAGGACAAACTGGGCCTTCATAGGGTAGCCTTTTGTGTCTGAACATTCTCTGTTATCATTTCCTTCTATAAGGGGAAGATGAGGAAGATACTAGGAGGAATTAGATCAATGATTGGCCTCTGTAACATGCATATTTCCAAAGGTCTTAGACTTCTGGGGGAAGGAAATACTTCTTATAGCAAACCTTCTTTTTCAGCAGCTTAGAGCATATTGTGAAAAGCATTTGTCACTATAGAGAAACTAACAAGGAATTTGAAATGAAACAACACATTTGTGCTCCTTTGTTGTTTTATTTTGTTGTTGGTTTTTTTGACAATCCTGGCAATATGACTTGGCTACCACTGAAAATGTTCTTTTTTTTGTCTTTGCTGCAAATAGCAATCCACACATTATTTCTGCATATAATATTGTAGGAGTTTGGATTCAGAAGCTTATCTCTTGGAATAAATTTAATTTGAGAACGGGTCTAAACTGGTCTGAAAAAGATGGCTTGATTTTTCTTGTGAACAGAAGTTTCAAGTCTTTTAAACAATACAACCTTTTAGTGTGCACAGTCATTATCAGAACAATCCAACAGAGTGTGCTCATGTGCTGTGAGAGCTGAAGCTGTGTATACTTTGTATAGATGTTTCTTCTGTATCTTAGTTGCTCTTCCTCTTTAAAATTCATTAACTGCATAAGCTCCATTCCCTGTCAAGTTTTACAATGACATATTATATTTCCAAAAATAACAAGCATCATCTTACATAATTAAACAGCGGAAGAGAGGGAATTCTAGAGGAGAACAGTGGGAGTAAAACATTCATACAGAAAGTCAGAATTTAACAGGAATAGCGCAGATCCACCAAGCCTTTTCTGTGTTAATGAAAGTGTTGGATCATGCCTTCATGATTAAGCCCAGGGCCAGCTTGTGCATGGAGCTGCACTTGTAAGGAAAAGATCTTGCATGAGGCTGGAGGAACTGTCTTAGGGAATGGCAGAGCTGAAGTGGATTCTCCTACCAGGGGATGCAAATTCTGCTGGATAAATGTTGTGATGTTCAGATATGCAGAAGTTGCTGTAGCACTGATCATTTTTTTCCCAATAAGAACTGCATTTATGTAAATGTAGGATGGATCCCCAAAGACCATAGCCAGCATTCAGCACAGGAGACAGCACAAGTAGGTGCAAATGTATAACCATAAATGTATGAGGAGCATAATGAATCTTCTTCCAATAAAGCTAGAGACATTTCATATAATTAAAAAATCCCATTCTATTTATAGAATCAGTATGAGACCCTGACATTGAAATCTGCTCTGTGAGCAAAAATAAAGATCCTCTCAATATAGGCAGGAATATGACATGTTTGGATGTGATGCATCACACATTTGTGTCCATGTAGCCTGAATATTTTTTACAGGAAAATGAAGACACAGGTATTTGAAAGCCAGTGTTACACAGCATGGAAGAAGGACACTGTAAGAGGTCACTGAAATTTAACTTTCTTTGCTACCTCAGTTGTCTAGTGTGAAATTATAACTCAGACCAACAAACAGGATGCCATTGGATAGCAAGTTAATCTACATTTCCAAAGTTTGGTGCTTTAGCCCACAGCAAAAACAAGGGGCTTAGATAAATCTGAAGTGCATGAAACAGCTCAGAGTGCTGATTTTGTGAAAGGCTGTTGTACAGTTACTCCTTTGGGGAATTAATTTATTCCCTGCCTTAAAGCCCATGCCCCAAATTTAGAGAATTACTGTTGCTGTGAAGGTTGTCAATGGATAAAGTTCATTACCGATTAAAATTAGCAGTCATGTCATCACTGTCTTCACTGCCACAGCAGTATTGTTTAATAAAATCATATTTTAGAGAAATCGGGTGTCTAGACCTGAAAAGGTAGTCCCAAAATCTCCCCAGCTTGCAGCTGCTCAGTTCTGCCTGAAACATAGATGCACACATTCTGTTTCACTTGAAGAATCCTTAAAGACCTAAATCTAAGTGTTCTTGCAAAAGTATTCTGCACACCAATCTCCTGCCAGTGCTTTCTTGCAATATGATGGCACAGTGTTACCTCCCCACAGGTGAAATCTTTTTTCTCTCTGGCAAAATATTTGCAGCATTCCATGCTGCACATACCATGTGAAACTCAAGCCTGAGGATTAGCATGCTTTGCCTTTCTTTTATTTCCGCAGTCACAATCTTTCTTTCCTGCTCTAGGCTTTAGAATACTTTACTGCATTTCCATTTGGTAAGACTGAGCAATTTATAACAACTAAAAATTATATTCAAGAGCTTTTAAAAAAATATTTTAATGCAAGAGCTAGAGATCTTTCAAGATTGTACTACCTCCCATGGTTAATTTTGGAGTCCATCAGCATTAAAAACAAATTCCTGCTTTAGACAGTGACATTCTGCATCAATTACAGTCAAGTATCTTAGACATTCCTTGTTATAAATCAGAGACGTCTGGGGCAGTATTAGTGTAAATATCTTTGAAAAAAAAAAAAAAAAAAAAGAAGTCTGTGAACATTGAAAGATTTAATCAAAACATACTTGAGAATCCCCCATCATTTCCATGTTAGTATGATTGTATGACTATAGTGGATGAGACTCATTTCTCAGTTTGAGTGTTTGACTCCTTGTCAGCACAGCTTCCAGCTTAGCTAATATTCTTAAAATGAACAGTGGTTCGATATGTCTTGGTGTTTGCCTAGTTATAGATGCCTTTGAAAAGCAGGCCACACAGAAACTGCCTATTGCTTCCCTTAGAAAAAAAACCTGTTCAAAACCAGAAAAGACGTTGCAAAAGCCTAGGACTTGTGACCTAAGGGTTAAAAACTGTACAGGAGTTGATTTGCTAGAAGAATTAATGGTCTCCCAAACCTATTTAAACCATTTAAGGATGAAACAAAAAAACCCCACAAATTCCTGGGATTCACAGCTTAAGGTTGCATTACTCTGTGGCTTCCCTAAGAGCAAATGCCACATTCATGCAGGGTGATGTGTAGTTGCCCCAGTTGTCTTTTTTTAACTCTTCTATATTTAAGCTTGTGTAGACTCAGCAAACAGTAAAAAAATTGTGTAACAGTAATAGCCAGCTACTCATAAGCTTTTTGTACATTAGAAGTATCTTTATGTCTATAACCAGACAGGGAGTGAGTTGGCGTGTTAACACTGTTGTCACTGTTGCAACAGGTTATGCCTCAAGGATCAGTTTATAATGCAGGCTGCAGACCAGTCTGATTGATGAAGCAGTTTCTATCTTCAGGAGCAGATTCTTTCAGGCACATTCATCTGGCCATACTGTGACAGAAAGAGTAGATTATGCCTTTTAGATCAACAATCAAGTATGAAACTCTCTGGTTTCTCACCAGAAACCACAATGACACTAGGGAAGGAGAGGCTATTTGCTTTCACTGGTCTCACAAATGGTAGCTCATATTTAGACATCTGGGACAATTGTTTCTAAAATTAAGACATTCAAAATAACACTTGTTTGTCCAAAATCAGCTTTTTTCTTCAATATTTAATTCAATACTGGCAGTATCTCTGCTAGTTCAATGGTGAGAAAATTTAGCTCTCACTAAACTGTTCCAAAGTTATTGCTGTTAAAAAAAAAAGTTTAGAATTCATTTTCAGGCAAATTTAAAGAAAAAAATGAAATGAAGCTGAAAATGAATAAACCACATTGTAGCTAAAAGGGTTATTCAAAGACACAGGATGCAGAAAAATGAGAGAGACTTCTTTTCCTGCTGAAGGTCAAATAAAGCTGAACTGAGAGAAATGAGGAATGCAGAGAGCATGGCAAGTAGGTAGGAAATATCTCTGTGCCTGCAAAATTATGCGAAATACATCAAAGGGCAACAATTAGACCCTGAGAGAGATGAGCAGTCTGAACTGGTAGTAATTATCGATTAAGGATCAGTCTTACTTATTACTGATCAGGAAGACTTTGGAAATCATAAAACATAAGTTATTTTTTTTGATCTAATTGCACTAAAAATTATTAGATCCAGTTCTACGAGCACCTCAGAAGTTCTCATCTGCTCAAATTGTGGAAGAAAGTTTACTTCAAATGAGATAAACTGAAATGCTTTTTAATTTCATTTCCTTTTTCAAAGGTTGGTTGCCAAATCTCTTCTCACCATTGCTCAGTCACTGGTGGGCAATTTGTTCCAGGCTCTTCTATCTTCTGTGAAAGGAATCTTCATGCCAGCTCTTTTCCCAGCAAGTATGGAGAAAAAAAAAATAAATAGGGAGAAATGCTTCCTTTCACTCCAAAGGCTCTGAGGAACCAACGTGTTTAGGATGGGCAAACACATTAGAAGAGACGGATGCATGACAGCCTCTCCAAGTATAGTTGGTCATATGTTCCCTGTGACTGAATTATACTCGTGTGTCTGCATAAGGAGAAGAGGGTAAAGAAGTAACCTCTTATTTCACACTTTTTCAATATCTAGGGGTCAGAATGCATAAATACCATAAGCTACTGCTGCTGTCCTCATTAGTATCTCTGCCTGCAAAGTTAAGCATTTGAGGAGGTGGCTAGTAGCTGGTCTTGCCAGAAATCTGGACCAAACTTTCTGTCCATGTTGGTGGACTCACCAGCAGGGTAAGAGAGACATGTCTTTATCTGTAATGATGAACACAAAAATGTACTTTACCAGTTTCAAGGGATACTGAAAAATCACCCCTACCAGATACGGATCACTTCTTCACCACCAGCTCTTAGAAAATAAAATTCAGCATTAGGGTCTTGGCTAGTCTGACATCACCCTGTCCTCCCAGTATTGTATGGCACTGCTGTACCAGCTGTTGGGGTAGGCCTTATCTCCCACACTGGTAAGTGTCTTTGGATGCTCACAGAAAGTGCAAAACCACACCAAGACCTGTGAACCCAGCTCCCCATGAGTATAGCTAGCAGGTCTCTCTGATGTAGTGAGCAAAAAATATCCTGGCAAACAGTGCAGCAACAATTTTAACTGCATAAAGATATTTTAGCAGAAGTTCATAAAATACGCAGAATGCATCCCAGCTATGCTTAGCAAATTGAATTAAAGGAACAGAAAATTAATTAACACCTGTTGTGAGATGGTGCAGCCTGAAGCCACCCTGTATCCTGATTCCCCATGTTCCTCTCTGAGAAACTCTGCTTCCCTTTGTGGCTCTGCCAGCCTTGATGGCAGGTTTGGTCTAGAGTAAAAGCCAAGCAAGGTTCCCAGTGTGGCGTCAATCACCTTCTCAAATGAAACTTTGATAAGCCTGTTGTGATGTCAGGGCCCTGAGGGCATCACCAGCCCTTCCTGCCCCCGCCTGCCCTCCCACCAAGTCTCTCACTACCCTGCCCATGTCCCAGGACCTTATGGCAGCCCCCTGGAGCCATCAACTCCTGCCACAGTGACATTGCAGGACACAGGAGCACTAGCTGTCATCCAGAGGAAAACCAATGCCAAGTTCTTTGTCGAATGGGTATGGCCAGTCTACTCCAGCAGGGAATCAGCCATCCTCAGCACTTTTGCCCAGTAATCACATATTAAAGTGGATTAACTAATTTTGCATCATGGACACAGCCACTAATTCTGTGATCCTACTCATTCCCTCTTCTTTGGATGCTGGATCCAGCAGGGGGACATACCACGGTCCTCTTCCAGCACTGTGTAAGCAGCCACTTACCAAGATCCTTGTCCCTGGCCATCGTAAGTATTGGCAGGAGGTAAAATGCTCCTCTCTGGGGCCTGCAGAAACCTACCTCCCTGCAGCAAAAGGGATTATATGAGATGGAGATATGTGCCCAAGCCGCACTTTACCAAGGACAAAAAGCACAATTCAGATTTAAATACTTCTTAGGAACTCTGCTCTGCATTTGGTAGACAGGCGCAATTATTCAGCTGGTTGGTAACAAGCTCTGCCTCAGCAATGCACAAGCAGAGTTCCAAAATAGCTGTGTTGCTTTGCTCTGCCATTATCGAATTCTGCAGCCGAGGCTTAATTATCTATTTTCTACTCTCCTGGGTGTTAATAGTTTGTGAACTCTGAACTGGTATTTGCTGGAGCAGAGCTAACGCCTGTGGTTTTGTGTTCAGGCTCAATGCCTGGCACAAATCTCTAATCACATTAAATCCTGCTATTCACTCTGCAGAGAAACTCAGACACCAGCAACACATTCAAAGGCCCTACTTCTGTTTAGCAGCATTGCTCTGCCCATAGTCTAATCAATAACTACATTAAAGCCCATATATATGCACAGCTGGATACTCTGAAAAACTGATTTGATCTAACCAACAGATGAGAACTCCAATCATTTAAGACTATTAGATATTAGAACCCACTGATTTTTTCAATTGAGAAAAAAAATTCTTTGCTTGCTCAAACCACATATTTTTACAGAGTATACATTTTACACTCAAATTGTTCCTTGAGGGGAAAAAAGAGAGTCTATTTATTTATTGGTTTTTTTTTATCCCTTATGTAGGCAAAGTCCCATTTCCTGAGATTGTGAATCATTGCTGACACAAGGGGACAGATGAAGTGCAGGCAGTGAAGATCAATGTCAGTTTGTTTATATGAACATGATACAGACCAGAGAAACCAATTAACTCATGTGTAAAACATGTTCCTAGTTGCACAGTACAAGAGGGGCATATTTTGGTGATGAAGAACAAAAAAAAAAAAGAGGTCATATAAACAAAAGTAGCTATTTCAGAGAAATGGGAAAAAAGCAATTTTATGAAAAAGCCAATAAGGAATAAACCAACTGCCCAACTAACCAACAAAGCAATGAACCAATCAACCAGTTGTCCTGGGTTCAGCAGTAGCAGTCATTTTTCTTCTTCTTGGTAGCTAGTGCAGAACTGTGTTTTTGACTTTCGGCCTGGGAACAGCACTGATAACACCAATGTTTTTAGTTATGGCTTAGTGATGTTTGGT